>NMRB01002641.1:72996-89942 GCA_002633025.1 Notospermus geniculatus | reverse complement strand
GATGCCAGTATCTTGCCAAGGGCCATAAACATAGGGAAGGAACTTGTTGCTAGTGCTCTACCTGGCGTCGGAGACAAGTTATTCAAGGAACAAAAGTGTGACAGACAAAATCTCCACTTTTGATATGTCAATTTCACCATGAACCAGGTATCGGAGACTGGAAATCTTCATTCCATCTTGTAGCTCAGGTCATGAAACATGGGGGTAGGTCACATTTCCAGGTCTGTAGCTCTTGCAGGAACAAAGTTAGAGGTGTGACAGACTGAACAGACAGACAGACAGACAGACAGACACACACACACACACACACAGACAGACACCACGACCAAACACTATATGGTTTCCGATCTTGAGATCGGAAACCATAATCAACCCAAGCGATAACTTGACTTGGACTAAACGATTTCTTACAAGATGGTAAAGCACAGAACACTGTTTCCAAGTTGTTTATATTACTCCGAGGCTTCAACCTCTGTCTTCTTTGTTTTCAGTATACAAGCTCCAAATTATTCTCACCAACATTGATCAGCGGGAGCCAACAGCACCGTTTATATTCTTTGTGGCCATTAATAATGGAAAATATGAAGGTAAGGTGCATGGCATGAATCCAAGTGTTTCCCCAAAGCCTTGCTTACTTTCGGAAGGGACCAGTGCACTTTAATTGGGAATTCCAATTTGCTTTCAACTACGAGTCAGTCTTGATGATGCAGTGCCACTACATCACATCAGATCAGGCTAGACTGGCAGACAAAAGCTCCATGCTACCTAGTACAATTGACCCACTCTTGTCCAAAACATGACACATATCTTTTTTTCAGTTTCAGGTTGTGAACCAAAAATTGACGACTTAGACGAACTGGTGAACAAAGTGAATCAAACGAACAATTTTCGCTCATTTGTCATTGTAATGCGGAAGAAATTCAAGGAGATCTGTTCACGCCAACGAAATTGAAGTGCAAAGACTTTGATTTAACTTCAGAAATTTTGAGTTAACTCTTACATGTATCGTAGTATCGAAATAAATGTGTATTAAAGGAGTTAGACGCCGAAGTTGTAAACACTCACTCACTGGTTCTCTATCCACGGACGCCTGCGGTGCTGCCACCTATTGTCGGTGATATGTACTGACGTGAATCTCGTGAGTTGCATCGGACCGGGAACCAGTCTAACGATCACGGGTGCTGCCACCTGCACGAAGGAATAAAACTAGTTTGCCGACCATATTTGTAAACAAACCAGCTTGTTTACAACTTCGGCGTCTAACTCCTTTAAGAAGTCAATGCTGGAATGCTGAAATTTCTCCCCGATAGTGAACTTTCATCATCTGTAGCCAACAACTCATTTGTGAATGCAGAGGTGGAAGTGTCGGACTCGTCCCCAAGGAATCTGAGTTGGATTCACAAATAAGTCCCCAATATGTATTCTCATCTCATGTGAAAGAACCAATAGATTGCTGAATAAATCGAGGAACAACAAGTAATTGTGTTCATCTTATAACTTTAATCAACGAAAGTCAGGTTTTGACATGTTACATACACGTATATTCACCGAGACGGTCAATAAAAGGCCCAATAAAGAAAATGCATCAAGTCAGGGTCTTGCTGCTGACAAAGACACTCCAACCAACAATAAACCTCTGTACTGCCCTACAGGGTTTAATTTTATAGAATGAACAACTTTTAAAAAAACAGAATGTGGCAATGCCTGCACTGGGGACAAAACCGCAGTAAAAATATCGAGCAAGGTCTGCAAACAATTCATCAACCAGACACGGTTAAAAACAGAAGCACACTGAACTGTCATTCACCAAACATTTTATTGACCAGGGTTTTATTGTAAACTATGATGTGCATTGGATCTTTTTCACACTTGAAATCTAGCCATTAAAAAGTTCCCAAAAACTATGCATGCACAATCCATGGAATACCCTACTGTTTAAAAAGTTTGACGAAAAAATGAATAAACACATTCAGAGTGGCTGCCCTTGGTCAATGTCTGTTACAACTCTACACGTTTGAACTAATAAATATGCATAAATTAATAGTTTTTTAAAAAATCAATTTTTTTCTTTAAATACAACAAAATTTGGCTAAATTGACAGAATATTTCTCGCCGAACGCACATGTACCCCTATACCCAGTATGGCAATGCACACAATCCACAAAACATTCTGGAAAACTTTTCAAATCGAACAAAGTGGCAAGACTGACAGTCCTGATGATCGAGTGGTTTAACCCTTATTGTCTCCTACAGTGNTGGTTTAACCCTTTTTGTCTCCTACAGTGCGAGAATATAACAGGCTTTTTGTAAAGCGACTGGAGACACCGTTATTATACGGGGGCAGATACTATCGGAGAGCACGTGTTTATCCCCCAGCTCACGGGGTAGGCACTGAAAAGGTTAACAGCCACAAGCACTATATCATTGTCAATTCCGTACCATTACAAGCAGGCACCAACAATTCAATCACAGCACATTTCAATTCATTCTTACAGGGTTCATACAGGTCCTTGAAATCCTTGAATATCAATAAATTTTAGGAATAATTTCTCCAGGACCTGGAATATCCTTGAATTCAGACAAATCTTTAAAATGTCAATGAAAGTCCTTATATTTTCATCATTGCTGACAATGAATGGCATCGTTCATGCGTTGATTATTTGCTCACATGCTCATTCTTTCCGAAGTTTTGATGAATCTGGGGTTTTGTTTTGTCAAGATGCCGGGAAATACCCACCCTGGCATACAAATTTGATGAAAATGTCCTTGAATTTTGCTGAAATCAGACCTTGAAAGTCCTTAAAAAGTCCTTGAAATTTGAGAGCCTAAAGGTGTACGAACCCTGTTCTAACTGAATCAAAGTAAAGTCTAACCCAACCTAGCCGTGGAGCAATGGAATGCAGAAGTAATGAAATACATGTTGCATTTCAATTATCCGCATTCCATTGCTCCATGGCTAGATTGGGTTAGACTTTACATCAATAAGTAGCAGCATTTATGCTCCACCAAGGTTGTATAATACATGTATTTATGAACAATAAATTGACAAATGAAATACCTTCTAACAAATATACATGGACATGAACAAAAGTACTGGAGTAACTGATGGTCAAACGCTCAACAGCAGTCATTGAAGAGTCCAAATCCCTAACAAAAATGAGTACCAAAGCTGCAAAGAGGGTACGCTCCTCTCACAGAATTTGTACATACATGTATGACCGCGTAATATGCCCGTTGTATATTTAGCCGGGAAATGCTAGGGACAAAAGTATACAAGGAGACAGCACAGTCCTACAAACTGAACACCTAATTTTTGTGGGGTGGGGAAATGATCAGGCCCTGGTTAACATTCATTGCAATGAATTGATTTAAAGCGAATTGATAGCGGATTTTATTTACATTTGGCTGGTGTTTGTAAACACAAAATTTCAGCCAATCAGAATGCACGAACGTTTCTTTGTTGACATTCTGGAGAAGTTTGTTTACATTTTTTCCCGAAAATTCGTCCCCTTTCAAATTCTACTTCTAAATCAAATTTTTTTGATATCAATTCGCTTTAACAGGCAGTGAAGTACAGTCCATACTGACTGGAAAATCCATGAAGCTAAATACACAATAAATTTCACACCTATAAATTTCGTTTTTACTATTCATTCTCTTTAAAAAGAATGCACAAGGGTCTGACACTTTCAGGTGTACAGACCATGTATGGCACGATCATATACATGTAAGAAGGCTTAAGGGGCTAAAAATGGACATTAATGTAAACTTGTTTCTGCAAGCCCTCACTTTTTCAATGTTTTGAGTCAAAAAACATAGAAAAGAAAGACAAAAAGTACATCTCTTATGTACTTTATGTGACCTTTTCAGAGTATAAAAACTTTAATGGATTCCAGAACAAACAAAATCTCTAACTCTTAAATGGAAAAAAATCCCTCCTAAGAAATGGCAAAAATACAGGGCTTACTGTATAAGCATAGATGAGAGTGCCATTTCAAAAAATTCCCGGAAATAAGTCATGACCCCAGAAGTCATGTCCCAAATCCTGCCATTCGACGGCTCGCCACCATCCCATGCCAACTTGGCGCCAACGCTGTCATCAAATCCTAGCAGTAGATCACGGAACCAATCTAGGATTGTTGATGGTTGGATGTAAAACTGGGACCAGGAACATCACAGGTGCCGGAACGAAGCCAAATCAAAAAAGCCATATTTATTTGGTAGCGCCCGCTCCCGGAAATCCAGGAATTCCCGGAAAACTCTCATCTACATATAAGTCTTGAATTAAATTCGTCGAATGCACTCTGCATCCATTTCAAGGGCAGGACAAGTACTCATCATTTGGGCGTGAGTCTATCGTGGAGCCTCTCCAGATCACCGCCTGACTATTCCACTTTCTTGTTTTTTGCAGCTTTTATCTCCTTGCGTAATTTCATTAAATCCATGAACGCATTCCTGTGCAGAACTTTCCCAGCGCAGAGTGCACCGCCGTGGAGGGCACCAGAGAATCCACAAGACAGGATATCTTGGCCTGGAAAGAAGATCGACCAAGCTTAAGTTCAGTGTTAGAGTTGAGAGCAGCATAAAGCTCCCGACTACACAATATTGGCCAGGCCCCGTATTCATAAAGCTACTTAAGTCTAAGTATGATACTTATCTTTTGTGTTGAACAAAGGATAAGTGTCATACTTAGACTTAAGTAGTTTTGTGAATACGGGGCCTGTTTCATAAAGTGACTTTAAGCTAAAGGTACCTTTAACCAAATGGAAAATGCATTGAAGTTAATGGTACCATTAGCTTAAAGTCACTTTATGAAACAGGCCCCAGGAGGAAACCAGAGAGCCCAGCGAAAACTTCCGTTGTCAAAGAGAGTGAGATAAAGAATGGGGCTGACTAGGGGTCAACCCAGAAACTCAATTTTTTCTAAAGTTTCGTCACAACTGAACTAACGGGTAAAGTTTGCACTGACCTGTTAAGTACAATCCAGGGACATCGGTGTCAGGTCTCAGTGTGGCTGCAACCTTCGCTGAGCCAAAACGATCTATATCATGATCCAAGCCGTACACTTCGCCTTTGGGGGTCCCAAGGTAGTACTTGTTTGAAAGAGGACTTCCAACTTCGAAGTAGTCCAGCTAAAAAGAAAGAAGCCACGAATGAATGATGGATATCACAAATGGACAGAACAAAATGAAATGTTAACGAACAACAGCAAATCCCACTAATATAGCCTTTTGAGGTGGATGAAATGATTCAAAAGTGTCACGTCACAAAAATGATGAATTTTTTCATAGGGGATGCCAATACCACTGCCTCTTATCGAGAAGTCTGGACATGTATAGAAACTCGCCTTATCCTCAATCTGTGGGAACATCTGGCAGACTTGTTTCCACATCTGACGGCCGATGCCATTTTTCAAGTGTTCGTAATCCTCGCAGCGTTTCTTAACTTTAAACTAGCCCCATTACCAAACTAGCTCCACTACCAAACTTGCCCCACTACCGAACTTGATCCACTAGCGAACTAGCTATACCACCAAACTGAAATTGTACATGTAGAAAGCTGAAACAGCCACATACCAGGATGTCTCTTCTCCCAAGTTGAATCCTTTGTTGAGGGGAATGACAAGAACAAGAGTGGTACCTCACTTTCCATGGCCTGCTCTGGCGTCTTTGCGCAGAATTCATCAAACTCACGATCAAGGTCAGGACTGGAGGAGAGAATGTAACACTATTTTTTTCTCTCCTTACAACTTTTGTCAATGTAAATGCAAGGTGATCACAACCAACACCTGCACCATAAGCAGCAACTGCTTCAATTTTGCTGAGAGGCTTCATGCAAGGTTAAACACACATAAACTGTTGTCCCTTACTTGAGGAATGCCCACATGTTCTGTTTCTTCAAGCCAAGCTCCTCTGTCGTGCCTTTGAGGCCAATGAAAACTGACATCAATGCCATCCCAGACTTTACAGTATTCTTCGAAAGGAGTTTATAAATCTCTGAAAAACAAACAAATATCAAATCGAATTTTGATACACCATGTATGTGGCCAATTCCTACGGTATGCGTCCCAAGTTGGAAGCTTTCAGATAATGACACCACTAAGAGTGATCGAAACTGAACAGAGACTAAGCTAGACAAGACTCTTTACATTAGGTCATATGAATAAAGACTAGTAATGCTTTTACTTGAATTTTGCAATACAAATGCACTAGGCAATGCTGTACAAATCTGAAGTAGAAGCATTTGCTAATCTCTATTCATATGACCCAATGTGAAGTCGCCTTTGAGTACTGCTGGGAATGGCACTGCATTCTTTGGAAAGGAATGGTCAGAAATGAGTCTAGATGAGACAGTTAAACGCACTCACCGGATTTCACCGCCACTTCTTTCGGAAGCAAGTACTGGAACGTGTTGATAACACCAGCACCAGAGATCACGATTGGGGCTTTTATGTCAAAATCACCGGTTGACTTAGTTATACGAACACCTGGAATTGTAAATGATGACATATCAAGACGTACGCAAGACTGCTAAACGACGTTTGGTGGAAATACTGAAAATGAGAACTGAAGCTTAATTGATGGACACAATGCATGCATGCCCTCTTAGATTAAAGGGCAATGAACTTAATGGCAGTGTGCATACAATAGACTGCACTTTGGTGTGCATTATTTGGAGGGTGTCCTGCCTTAGGCGTCCATTTGAGGGAGGTTCCATTGTAATGACGAAACAATGTTTGGGGAAAACAGCTGCCTTTTCCATATTTCAATACAGAAACAAAGTAGAATTCTTTCTGTATAAACATGTACACCTACCACATGCTTTTCCTTTTTCATCAACCAGAATTTTGCTAACGGGAGCACGGACAAGCACCCGGCCACCACTCCTCTCAATAACCGGGATAATGCTCATGGCAATCTCGCTGGCGCCACCTTTCGTGGGTAGAACCCGCCGTTCAAGAAATGATTGGCAACTGCGGCATGCATGGCGGCGGTGGTCTTCTTTGGTTGGGTACCTGGAAATCAATACAAACAAAAAAACTTTTATGCTTCTGTTGTAATGATCCAACATTCAAAGACATATCAATTACAACAGTTGTAATGATCCAACATTCAAAGACATATCAATTACAACAGTTGTAATGATCCAACATTCAAAGACCTATATAAATTACAACAGTTGTAATGATCCAACATTCAAAGACATATCAATTACAACAGGAGGAGATTAATCTCCTCCTGATTACAAGCATATCATTATCTATTGAAAATACGGAACATGCTAGGAACGTGATTCTGACATTCCACCTACCGTAGTCACCCCAGTTGTAGGCAAAGACAGCCTTCAGTTCATCATTGTCGGTTATTTTGTCAAGTGCGTCTTTAAGTGTCATGCCATGGTAGTGAAAACATTTCGAGAACAGACTGTAGATGCCAGTTTTCACAATGATCTTTGCCAGCCACGGTGACAACATCTTGAGGACAAATTCCATTGTGCTGTTGTTTTTGATGTCCTGGAAAAATGACATGGGATAAATACAATGGTGCCTCGCTATTAAGGACAACTTTGGGACTAATAAATCCCGTCCTTGAGGATGACAGCCCCGACTCTTTAGCGTCTCTCCTAAATTGCAAGGTGCCCTGATTACAGAGGTCAAAATGAATACAAACGACGGATTTGGGGATGGACTTTGGTGTCCTTGATAGAGGTGTCCTCCTGTCAGAGGTGTCCATTAAGGGACGTTCTACAGTAGGGTGTGGAATGCCTCACGTTCTTTGGGGAAGGACTCGAGGAGACCAGCACGGAGGGCGTCTTTCCCACTCCTATATTCATATTTCCTGCACTTTGCAGGATCACCAATGGCGACCTGGAAAAAATGTGGAAATCACCATCACTCTTAAAGCCCCACAGTATTGAATTTTACGATATTTTCAAAAAGTTAGGAGAGTGCACATAGAGGTCCCATAGCCTTGTGAAAGTCCCCAAAATGCTTGCCTGATACGCACTTCACAGAATCAAGGCCTAGTTTTCAGCACGCATTGGAAAAAACTGCAGGGAGAGCTCTAATGTATTCTGACAGAGCGTAGTACATTTTACACTACGCTGACGTCGTGACGTCGTGCAAGAATCGCGGCAATGATTTGCGTTTTTCACATTCAATACAGTGGAGCTTTAATAGTCATGTCAATCTTCTTCGTCATTTTCCATTAAACTTCCTTTTTCGACTAAAGCACTGACCCACTGAATTTATTTATAGCCAACTACCAGTACATGTACTTACAATGTCGAATGCATCTTCCAGTTGTTCCCAGACTAGCTGACCCTCCGTGACCTGATCAGTCAACACTTTGGTCATGGTCTCACCAAACATTTGCCCGATGTAGTGAATACCTGTTCAAAAGGAAATGATTGGAAGATGTGAAAACCATCGTGGTGGTGAGAAACTTCCCAATGTAAACATTATGCTTTTTCTTTGCAAAAAAATTCCATGCAGGCTAAACATGTTCTTGCAAATCAGATGATTCACTATTTATCTGGCAAACAAAAAACAAATTGCCGCCAGGAAAAACAGTTTCCAATTTCAAGAAAAAGTTGTCTAGCAAATGATGTGTCGACACTGGAAAAGAATTTCGAAGCTCAAGTCCAACTTACCGACATCAAATTCATATCCCTTCTCAATGTAGGTATGGCAGCATCCTCCAGCTTGGTCATGTTGTTCAAGGACTAGCACCCTCTTCCCGACCTGGGACAGCAGGGAGGCAGTGGTTAAACTCCCAATACCGCTACCGATTATCACAGCATCTAGGTCACTTGGGACTTTACGCATACTAAAACCTGCGAGATAAAAACAGGGTTTAAAAGCTTTTACATGTAGGGTTTTAAGTCTTGGAATTTTTATTTTGAGTGGGACTTGAACTTGGTAAATTGGAACGTGGAATATGGTGTCCCTTGGACACCTGGCATAAGAAAGGCAGAGAACCACAAACAACAGACTTGCTTTTCATAATGGCGAGTTCTTATATAGCGCTTCATAGCGTAGTACGCTCTCTAAGCGCTTCACACATTATTACCCCAGCCTATGATTCAGAAACCTTTCTGTAGAAACCAAAGGGCAGCCACAATATAGCGCACACGATGGACATTTCAGGCCAGTTGAGAGTTACAGAGTGGCACGGCCGGGGATCGAACCCAAGATCTTCCGATCACGAGTCCACAGCCCTAACCATTATGCCACCGCGCTCCTTTTCAGATGGTCAATGTACATTTTTTAGGGATTTTATTTTAAGTTTTGAGTCAGTGAAAAGGGTTTCCTGATTCTGAAAATTTCCCACAATGATACCAAGTTCAATTCAAGGCAACGCAACCTTGCCAATATCTTGAAACTGGTTCAGGAAGACAATACAACACTGCAATTTCTGTTCTCTAACCTCATTATTCATGACATTTATCATATCAAATGTCAAGTGGTATTACAAAGCATATGTCCACATGATAAACAAATGACGACAATATCATTGGTATAATAGTTCATAGTCTGAAGTTCACACACTCATGCATCTATGGAGCCACAGCTGGTTCTAAACTATTTTATTAAACTCACTGGTTGTCCATGAAGGTGAACAATTGTTGTCCATGAAGGTCAACAAATGCCCACTTCCTTGATCTGAGATTCTAGCCTTTCATGCTGAGAAATATTATAGCGACTTTTAAACAAATTTAGGGGCAGATTATTCATAAAACTGCTCAAGTCTAAATGTGACACTTATCCTTTGTTCATGACAAAAGATAAGTGTCACACTTAGACTTTTAGTATGTTTATGAATATGGCATTGTATGGACCCGGATATAAATTTGACAAAAATTCCAGTCCAAAAACCATCCTAGACCAAACTGAGGAACCTGTGTAGGCCAACAGTTGGTTAAGCACTAGGCCCTAAACCAAACAAATCCTAACTTGTAAGTTTTTTTAGGCCTAGCCTAGGCCTATTCACAATTGAGAGATTACACCTAGGCCTAGGCCTATAGATTATGTAACAGCCAGGACATGTGAATTTTAATACTGGGACGTGGGACACAGCTGAGACTAGTGAGAGTGTGGCGATGTCCTTTCATTAGGAAAACACTCTCGGGCGAGCCTCTTCTAACTTCTTGCTTTCAGCCCCTTTTTGTTCGTCGTCCCTGACCCAGTTCTGAGTTCAGTCTCGTCGCTTTTTGGGGGGGTTGGTTTGGCAAATCTTTTTGCCCTTTCCAGCTTTCCCCTTGCGAAAATGTAGCTACGTGTAAATGACATCACGTGGTAATGGGCAAATTTTACACATTTTGTGTGTAAAATTACCACACGGTAATGTCATTTACACATGGTACATTTTCGTGTCACTTTTGAATCTTTTGGCGGTAGGCCAGGACAGACACCTACACCAGTACATGTGCTCCACTAAACTCTTCTGTAATAAAAACGTGTTAGGCATGACATGCATTACAGTACACTAGGCCTAGCCTATACACTACACATGCTACATGCTTACCTTGCTTGAGAACCTTGTCTCGGGCAGCAGCGTCAAGTTCGACATCTTTCGCTGGCTTCCTCCTGTCAAATGCAAAAGGATTGGGACCCGGTCTTGGACTAGATAGGAAGAAAGACAATGCGACTATTAGAGTGCACAAAGCTATCCCAGCAACAATCACGCTGGGATTAGCCAAGAGGTATTCTATGACCGTGTTGACAATCATCCTCCCGGTCGAAAATTCCCCAGGCAAGTGACGACATGGACGACGAAGTCTGGAATAGTCACGTGTTCATTTGGGTTTGCAAAGTAGGTCATACTGTGCACCCATTCAAAAGTAGGTCAACAGAAAATGCCAATCTTCCTCCTAAATCAGAGCCTTAATCTTTTATTAATTGACTGGATAACTGTTTTAAAATATATCCTACTGATTATTTACCATTTTTTGTCAATTAAGTGTAGTAAATTGCTTTTATTAATATCATTGCGTCCTGTTAATTTCTCTATTCTTGTGGTACGTGCAGTGTTTTCCTTACCATGAAATTCTGATAGTTTTTTCAAGATTTTGATTTTCAACTCTTTCACTCTCAAAAGACATTCATCAGTACTTAATAAAAAGCATTAAACCAAATCAATAATCACACTGCGTTCATTTCAATACTCAGTTGCCATTTTGTCCCACAGAACACCTTTCTTTGGTGTTTGCCTTCTTTAATTTCATGTTTTTCTTAGTTTTTGTGGCTTCTTGTTTTTTGTGGTTCTATTTTCAGCTGTTCACTCAGTACAGCATGACAGTAGTGGTAGTATAGTAGGCCTACCTAGATAGAAGTTCAGTCTTCACCCATATGCACAGACACACACACTGTCACAGTTATGAATTGCCATGGCCTAGCCCTAGGCCTAGGCCTATGGATGGGGGGCCTTGGCCCTTGCATGCACCTGACCTGTCGGCTACTGACTCTGACTGTGGTGTGGTAGCCTAGTCTTCCCTTTTGGCTCTCCTCTGGTAGCTAACCTTATCTCTATAGCCAAGCAGCCAGACCAGACTAGGCCTACTGTAGCAGCGGCCAGAGTGACTTTAGGCCTACCCCCTGGCCCTCCAGTGCATTAGGCTAAGCCTTCAATTCATTCGTAGGCATAGTAGGCCCATGGCCCTTGCAGTTTGTACGTGGCATACTACTGCTATTCTGTTGTCATGACTGTCTTTCAGTTTCACTGAAGTCTGTATCTGAGACAGTGAGGATTATAAGCCTACTTCTTTTTGAGTTGTTTGTTTTTTTATTGCAGGGCACATCTCCAATTGAAATTGAATCACCATGTTCCACAAGGGAGGTGATGGCAAAGCCAAAGGATTTGGCTTTACAGGATTTTCCCTTGGAAACAGCAGCAGCAGCTCCAGCAGCAGTGGCAGTGGTCCTGGCAAAGGCTATTCCAACCCCCTTGGCATGGCCCCAGTTTTGCCTGGGAGAAGTGCTGGCTATGGCTCTATCACATTTGGTAAACGTCGTGTGAAGAGTGAAGAAGAGTATTTTGAAGATGATGAAGAAGAACAAAACATCAATGACCTGGAGTATCTCCCAGCACCAGGAAGCCCAGTTCTACATCAGGCTGATAAAAATGAAGCTGAAAGTGATGATAGCGAGGATCCATTGGATGCATTCATGGCTGATATTGAGGTACATACAGTAGAATCTTCCCTCTTTTCACATATGGAGCAAGGCACTTTTCCCCGAAATGTATCAGTTGTGTCAGGCATGAAGACTAGGAAACTAACCTGGAATTGACTCGCTGTTCCATTGAAATGGAGTTTCCTCAAGCATGACCATTCCCTGATAGCCGCGGGCACGTGGCTGATAGCAAGTGGTAGGTAGGTCCGGGTTCGATTCCAGCCTGGGCTGTATGGTATTTCATTCCCGGCTTTTCACGTCTGTCGCATTGGACAGCAAGCCATGCTGCCGTGTACTTTGTTTCTTTGCAAGGGTAAGTAAAAGACCCCATCAAGTGAGGAACACGTGAGTAGCTTAAGGTAGCCTCTTCTATACTTACCAGGGCAATAATGCTATGGCTTCGGCCCTAATGGAAAAACCAAATACAAATGGCTTATCTTGCTCTTACAGAAAGAGGTTAAGCAACAAGATGGACAAGACATCAAGAAGGAGAAGAAAAAAAAGGATATCCGTGACGACATTGATGAGGAAGATGACCAGGAGTCTTATTTCCGTTATATGGAGGAGAATCCGATGGCAGGGGTCATACTCGATGACGACATGGAGCTTGAGTATGATGAAGATGGAAATCCAATTGTTCCTGAGAAAAACAAGGTATGCTTGACCACAACAACTTTATTGTGGTCTTGACTGGGGTCTTGACATGTTTAGTCACAATTTGACCTACATGTAGATTCTTCTAAATTGGTGAAAAGTCCCCCTGTGGGACTACTACACAAGAGACACATTTTGATGTGATCAGATGTAAAATGCAACCTTCACTACAGGTGAACACAATGCCCTTGACCATTTTATCTCTGTATTCCATTTAATCCACAATAAGTTTCGAATATCTGACTTATGCAATATGTAGCAACCTGATGGTTTCAATTCCTCTTACAGATAATTGACCCCCTACCACCAATCGACCATTCAGAAATCGATTACCAAAAGTTTTCTAAAAATTTCTATGAACCACATGAAGATATCTCCAAACTGACAATAGTTCAGGTAGAGGACCTGAGGAAAAGACTCAGCATAAAGGTAAGTAGTCATGGTAGTTGTAGATTTTGTGATTTTACAACAAAAGATCTGAGTAGGACGTGTCAGAAAAAAAACTTTTGTAGTCTCTCACAAGTTGCTTTTGTGTAGGAGCTGAAAATAAACAATTACAGTACAGAATATCATTTTATTTGTTCCAATATTTTCAGGTTTCTGGTTTCTATCCTCCAAAGCCGGTGTCAAGTTTTGGTCATTTTGGTTTCGACGAAGCCCTGATGCGAGCAATAAGGAAAAGTGAATACACAAAGCCAATGCCCATCCAAGCGCAGGTTTGTATACGTAGTGAATCCTTGCCTTCTTGAATTCACGTCCCCTCCTTTCGGAAGGTCTGGATCCAGCCCAGGGGGCTGTTTCGTGAAGTGACTTCAAGCTGATGGTACCATTAACTTCAATGCATTTTCCATCTTGTTAATGGTACCATTACCGGTAGCTTAAAGTACATGTAACTTTATGAAACAGGCCCCTGATGCTGTATGATGGCTCTACATTAAATGTCAGAGAAGAATTTCTGTCTGGAAACAGTGTTTACAACCACCGTTGCCTCTGATCTTACCGGTACATGTATCTCCTGATATTCTTTTTAGGGTGTCCCCGTGGCATTGATGGGCCGTGATATCATCGGAATAGCAAAAACGGGGAGTGGAAAAACTGCAGCGTTTATATGGCCTATGCTTGTACACATTATGGATCAGGTTAGACTGTTTGAAATGTCACTCAGTGGTTGGCCTTGGCACCAGACACAACTCCATTGTTTAACCCAATAGAGCCCATGCTGCCCTAAACTGCCCTGCAGTGAGCCGTCTATAAGACCACACCCACTTTTTGACGAAAAACCCATCACCTCTAATGTAGAAATCAAAACCATCAATTACTGCTGGCAGCGCCACAAACCGCTATGTCACCAGACACCACTACCACCTTAAACCACCTTGACTCATTCAGGCCTCTCCATTGCATGAAGAGCACTACACCCTGTATTTTTTACCCTATTTTGGGCATCCCAATCTTTCTGTTTTTTTGCATAGTGACGATATGGCTACGTTTTAATCCAGAATAAAGAACATCGCAAATAAATTGGCAAAACTCATTTTTTCCCAAGAAATGTGTGATAACATGTGGATTTCCTTTGTTCATCGTCTAATAATGGTATATTTTCTATTTTTTTGAATTTACAGATCGTATTTTTGGCACTGAACCCTATTTTGGGCATATTTTTTCAGGGCTTATTTTGGGCATGTGCCCAATTCACTACACCCTTAAACGGCCTGAGAAACATGTAATGGAGAGGCCTGCTCATTGTACAACTTTCTGTTCAGCTTAATGCAGTGGCATTTCGTGGCGGTTCAGGGTGGTGTAAGCTACAGATGGAAAATGCAAAAAATAGGTGGCTCTATTGGGTTAACTCGACTTCACATTACTAGTAATACTAGAACTCATTGAATTTTCTTCCCCGCCTTCTACATCAGAGCATGAGAAACATAACACCTGTAGTCCTTGTTTTCAGAAAGAGATAGAGCCAGGAGATGGTCCTATTGGTCTTATTCTGGCCCCAACGAGAGAATTGTCACAACAGATTTACCACGAGGCGAAGAAATTTGGCAAGGTGTACAACATAAATGTTGTATGTGCGTATGGTGGGGGAAGTATGTGGGAACAGAGCAAAGCTTGCGAGGAGGGAGCAGAGATCATTGTAGCTACACCGGTAAGTCAACAAGGATATGTGCCAATACTGGCTGGGATGTTCGCATATCAAAAGACCATTCTCAAATTGACGTGAACGACAAAGATCTGCACACTTCCGCCGAAACCTCAACCACAACCTCGATCTGAAGCTGAATGACGTGACGCAGACAACCCCACGACAGTGACTTTGAAGACGTTGCGTCAGAGAAGAATTTACTGTGCAACCCTAATTGTTCGCGTGCCATTTATTTTCGCGACTTTCGCGTCTGGCCTATCATTCGCGTAATTAAAAGGACGCTAAATTTATCCAACATATCATAACAGTTCCTGGTTATGGAAGAAACATAAACCAGCCACCTGCAGGGAACACTTGACTAAAAGACCTCTGTCGGGCAGTAGGTCAAACAGGATATTATTACCAGGGCACTTAGTAACTGGGAAGATGAAAACTGGTCTTTTCTAGGAAGCAGTTACACTGACGACGCAATCGCGAAGTTAAAAGGCCGCGTAATCTCTGAGTCTGGCCTATCGCTAACTATAAATGGACGCTAAAAATACCGGTCCTACAGTAAGCTGATTGAGAGAATTCTCCACAGATTGCGCCTGAATACGTAATTAAAATGCTCTGCCTACATCGTTTGATTGCCAGCCATTTATGAATTCCAGGGTCGACTAATAGACTTAGTAAAGAAAAAAGCCACCAATTTGAGGCGTGTGACGTTCCTTGTGTTCGACGAAGCTGACAGAATGTTCGATATGGGATTTGGTAAGAAGATATTTTTCCTAGAGTCCCGATTTCACTTGATTAAAATACTGAATAGATTCATCCTTACTGTTACATCAATTTTTTTCCAGAACCACAGGTTCGATCCATAGCCAATCATGTACGACCTGACAGACAGAGTAAGTACAAACGAATTTTGTCTTTTGAGGTGGCAAGTAAAGTAGTGTAGGCAAGTGTAGGCAAGTAAGGTTGTAAAGTAGTGTACTGCTTAATGTTACTGTGTGACCCAACGCTTAATGTTGCTTAAGTTTGCAGCTCGGAGGCCAAGGGACCAACCACTGGGCCAGAAAACTGTGGTACATTACGTCACCTCACTCTCTTTTCTTCCAGCACTACTCTTCAGTGCCACTTTCAAGAGAAAAGTGGAACGTTTGGCGCGGGATATTCTGACCGACCCAATCCGAGTCATCCAGGGAGAGCTTGGCGAGGCTAATGAGGACATCACACAGGTTGTTGAGGTCATGCAGCCGACGTCAAAATGGACGTGGATAACTGATCGGCTGATCAAGTTCACGACAGGTATCAATTCTCATGATTGTGGTGGTCACCTTAACCGATTCTGTCCAGAGAAAAATTGGGATAAAATTGCCTGCCTCTGGGAGCAGGGGACGGGTGGGTTGTTGGGGAGGGGCCTGGGGGCAGTGAAACTGTTACGTCATTTTCACAAAGTGCTTCATGCTGACATTTTGTCAAGTACCAATCAAAACACAGTTTTCAGACTTTGTATTGTCTCCCTTTTCAGTTGGTAGCGTGCTCATCTTCGTAACTAGAAAAGCCAACTCAGTGGAACTTGCCGAAAATCTTCAAAAAAATGACTATAAACTTGGCCTTCTCCATGGAGACATGAGCCAAGTGGAAAGAAATGACATCATTTCTGGTTTTAAGAGAAAAGATTTCCCAGTTTTGGTGGCGACGGACGTAGCGGCACGTGGTCTCGATATCCCGTCTATAAAAACAGTGGTTAACTATGACGTGGCACGTGATATTGATACGCACATACATAGGATTGGTAGGACTGGAAGGGCAGGTAAGAGAGAAGTTGTTGTTGTTGTTGCTGCTGTTGTCGTCATCGTCTCGCGATCTGTTGTAGTGGTACCTACAGACCATTCAGAAAGCAGTGGAACCTCCCTTAACGGACACCTCTGCCAGGAGGACACCCCTCTATTCAGGACACCAAAGTAAAGTCCCGAATTGATCATTTCTATT
>NMRB01002641.1:51932-65781 GCA_002633025.1 Notospermus geniculatus | reverse complement strand
GGATCAAACTGAAGGTCACCTTGGTGCCCCGCCTGAAATATTGATGTAGGCCCTACCTTGGAGGAATTATACTGACAGTATAATGACAGTATAATTCCTCCAAGGCCCTACGTAACTTGGTAAAGTAACATAAAAATGGGCGCTGGAAATCTAGAATGGTGCTCAAAATAGTTCCAGAGACTTCTGGCTCTGTAAATTACTGTGTTTAGAAACCTGAAGACATTGATTCTGCAATGTAAATGTATCATCCAGAGGTTCCAAAGATCTTAGTTCTGCAACATTCCAAAAAGAATCTGTCAGTGAGGTTCCAAAGGAACCTTTTAAAGGTTATACATACAATCCTTGACTCTGGAACGTTCGAAATGAACCTTATACGCTTGGTGTTCCACGTTAAAGTCAACCGGGGGGGGGCAGGGGTTCCAAAACTCTTGGCATTGCGTGGAGCTTCCGGGAATGGATTTTTTTACTCCTCCTATGGTAATTCTCACCTCACTAAATCCACGAGCTCATCATCGGTTGAGTCCCGGAAATGTCGCATCAATTCAACCTGGACCATGATCAGTAAAATCAGATTCAACTGAAAGGGAATTGGCGGGAGGTCTAGTTATATAGGCCTATTCGTAGCTCAGAAATCGGGGGAATTTTCAAATGGACACATAGCCCCAGGTTCAAGTAGGCCTAGGCCCGGGAAGTAGGCTAGCCCTTTTTTGCTTCCATTCACAATATCCGCCAGCTTTTCCATCTAGTTTCAGCATCTAATGCAATGGTCAACATTTTGGGAGCATTCGAACAAAAAAAATCAACTTTTAGTTCATCCACATTGGAGCTTACCAAAAGGGCCACCAAACTTGGGACAATGACGATAAATTGCAGTTCGTCGCCCGCCATGCCGCTCCAGCAGCTGTAAAAGACAACCAATTGCCATGATCATAATGCGGTGGGCAAAGTGACAATCGGCACGAACAGTTGTAGGGGGATGATTAATTAAGGTATCAGCTATACGCCACGCTGTAGTGTACTTGGTGTGCGCATGGAGCTGTTACGTTTATCGTTCATGTTCCCGCTGAAGTACCGCCTTTTACCGATGGAGGCCAAGACTCTCAATGAAAAGTCCCGGATGTTGTTGATTCAGTTACGCAAGCGCAGTTTAAAACTAGTCTACAACGACGTGTCAAACGAATAATGTCCTGGGGGGCGGGGGGCGGGAGGGGGGGGTTAATCATGTGATACTTTTTTCATTGCAACTTGGACATCGTAGGGGTACTCGGTGGTATGCGTACCTTTCGTCCACCGTCAATTTCCTCACAATAGCCCAGGCAACTGTCGGCACAATTGGCACTCCTGAAAAAAGAAACGCATTCCTGGTGTTGGGTCAGTTGCCTGCCATCAAAAACTTGGAACAGGCCTACCTGTGGACACAGTACAGTAAAAGTGGACGGATTCTGTCAGTGGTTATTTCAGAATCAGTAGTTTCTTATATCCGTATCAAACACAGTGTTGTCAGTACCGGTAATGAAAGAGCGTTTTTGAATTCATTGAGAACCTAGCCAGGGCCCATGTTCCCGAAGCCTTCGTTAGGTTAACGATGTCGTTAAAACTGGTAAAATGCATAGCGTAACGACATCGTTAACCTTACGACGGCTTCGGGAACATGGGTCCAGGTCCGAAACCAAGCGAACAGTGGTACAGTCTATCGTTCAGGCTCTTTCTTGGCGAGACTTGTCCGTAAGTGTTAATTTATGCTTACCCCAACCGATGCAAAGATGCTTGATGATGTACTTAGCACTTCCCATCGGGTTGATGAGGACCTCACGGAGGTACAACCCTTCACAGAACAACCACCAAAAGGTGGCGCTTCGGAAGTACCAGAATAAGACTTTTAGGGCTCGGCATTCGACCTGGGATAAGAAAATAATGGTTTTACTAATTAATCATAGTAAAAGTAAGCTAATGTCTTTTTAATAGCAAGATGCGTGATGACTCGTCAGATCATTAGGCCGAATCGGAATGGATGAAACCGTCGTTTCACAATAGGCCTGCTTGCTGTTACCAAATATGGGCGTAGTCTGGCGCAACCAGAGAGTCTTCCACGCTCGCAGAACATGGGAACTGCTAGACTGATCCCCATCCTCGAGCCGCTCCGCTTATACGAGTATTAGCGGTGCGGCTCAAGACAGGGACCTACCCGGCAGGTCATTTGGAAGGATAGGGACGGTGACATTTTGTTTCTTACAACCAACATTAGCTACTTACAGTATTTTGCTGTAGGAGATTGTACTGTGGGTGTTCGATGGCGTCCAAATAATAGATTGGTTCCCATATTATGCTGGTCAGTCCCATGAAGATGAAGGCGACGAAAAGATTGATATTCAGGTTGAATTTGCGACGGCCTTTGCCATCACGACGAAGGTGGGAACTGAAAGGAAGAAAGATAAAGACGGGGTCCCGTGTACATTTTTATGTGCCCTAAGTTTGACTCTTGATCCTTGTAGGGGACCCCTAGGACATAAAAAAAACTTGGGTGCAACTCCTGAATCAGGTGCAGGATGGGTGAAATTCAAGATGGCGTCCAAGATGGCTTCCACATCAGAAAACCAAGGATAACTGGCTTCAGAATTGTCAGCCCCTACACTAGTACTTTTACACAGCGCTTTCCACTAGTGTCTCAAAGCGCTTCACATTTAAATTATTATACCATCTCTCCAGAAGCCTTTCTTGGGCAGTCAAGGAGTTGCTCATTCAGCGCCGATCATCTTTCTGGGCTGGGTTGCACAAAACTCATGTTATCACTAAACTTGGTGTTAGCGCTAACTTTATGTTAAATGACGTATTAAAAAAGACAAGGGATTTTTACGTCACCTAACATAAAGTTAGCGCTAACAGCAAGTTAGCGCTATCGTGAGTTTTGTGCAACCGGCCCCTCAGGCCCACAGTTGAGATACGAAGTGGTGACTTTTTTTTTTTTTATTCAACATATTTAAATACACATAAGAATAAATTAACAAAGGGAAGGTAACATAAGAGAAATAAGCTAACTAATTAGTGCTGCCATCTGCATGAATAACTAATAGGAGAAGTTAAAAGACAAACGTAGTCACTATTTGGCAAAACCGAAAGCGCTCAAAGCGCTGACTTCCGCAGAAATTTAAATGAAAATAAATACATATTAAAGTAAACCATGTAAACTGAATTGAGAGAATAGTAACTTTTAAACTAAAACATTTTTTGACTTTAAGAGAGATACTAACAATAAAACATTGAAACTAAAACATTGTGAACATGAAATAAAACCAAATTAAAACATTTAGCTAAAGAAAAGAAAACGAAGTGGTGACTCCTCCGGGATTCGAACCCGTAATCTGTCTGTCTCCACCACTGCGCCACGGTGGGTACTTTGCCAGGAACAAAACTATGTCTTTCATGGTATGACGTTACCATGACGTCCTACTCACCAAAAAGAGATCATACAGTCAAAGAATTATCTTACCTAAAAACGGCATATAACGCTACAGCAATGACGAGTGCCGCCAAACTTAAGACATGGAAGGCGAATCCGACGTAAATGCTATCCCGGACGAGGGTCACCGGGTCTTTCTGTAAAAAAGAACCATGGTGAAATAATTTTAGAACTAGAAGACATGACTGGAAAAATTGCGGGAACCAAACACCCGTCATTAGGGAGTTTTCGCCAAGCCCCCGAAACGCCAACGCGAATGTCTAGTCATTTTGTTCGGCACTCTCTCCCGCGTGGCATCGAACAATGGGTTTGGCGTTCGCGTTGGCGTTTCGGGGCTTTGCCAAAACTCCCTATTGATAACTAGAGCCATGGAAAGAAAGCCAATCGCAACAACGAACGCTTCGGCTTTGTTTTTCGGATTATGAAGTTTCAGTCATACTTTTGAATTATTCTTTACAACTTTCCAATACTTGTATCAGTATCCTAATTCAAAGGATACCGCGAAAGCACTTACGTAGTACGATCTGCAATATCTGACTGAGTAACTCATGAATGGTATTTCATTTGAAAGACAATCCTTTTTTCGATCGAATTAGTCATTTGCAATGAGATTTTGTTCCTTTTTTCTCCAGCCCAGACCTGAAGTCTTATAAGATTAAGGTATTTTCGAACTTTTATCGAATCATTTTGTATATACGTTTTGGGATAGTTCGTGACATTTCCTAACTCACAAATTTCTCTTAAGACTTTTTGACGATTGGTTTCGGCGGGGATAGATTTGCTTCCAACACTTACCACAACCAAACAATCAGTATAGTTGGTCCAAGGTCGACCAGAGGAATTTGGCCTCGTGAACCATTCTCCATCGGCCTCACAACTTTTTCGCGATGTTGCTGAAAGATACAGACGCAGTTTCCTTTTTGATGGAGAGAATTGTGGTAGGCAGGCACGTAGCAGCCGGGGGCCGGGGGGGTCCAGGGCCCCCCCCCCACTTTTTGGCCAAAAATTCCTTGGCCCAAATGTCCATTTTATATGCCCGTATTTTTGCTCTCAGATCCCAGGAAAATGCATCTAAAGCACTTAAATTGTCAATTTTTTTATGGGGGAGAACCCCCAGACCCCCCTTTGGGCTTCTACTTTCCAGTCCTCACCGCCTCCGCCGAGCTACGCCCCCAACGTTTCAGTCAATCCCGGATCCGATCCTCCCCCCCCACTCATCAGCGGGCTGCTACGGGCCTGTAGGCCTATACTGAGCTCGGATAGAGGTGCGCATCGCGTCCTCTTGAAACGGGTCCAGGACGAGCGATTTTCACCGCAACCCACGCCTGACATGCGTCGGAGGAGATGTAATAAAATTGTCCAAAATGCAATTTAAAGGATTCAACGAAAATCGTTTCACAATCCTCGACGGCGACGCCATTCTTGCTGCTCAATCCCACCGCCAAAAACTTCGAAAAAACTTCCCGATTGATAACTTCAGGATGTTAAAGCTGAACTGCACGAATGACAACTTACGATTTCCCGCCGCGAGATTGCTCTTGACGTAGTAACTCGGGCACTTATGGGGCGTGACGGAGTTTGCCTCGGCCGATGACCAGCAGTCGACACCGTCCCACTCCGCCGGGCAGTAGGAAATACCCTCTGAAAGGAAATGAGGGAACCACCACTGAAAAATGGTGCTGTTCGCTGTCTTTTCTACTGTTCGACACGTCGACACAAAAGTCGACCATTTTGTTACCTTGGCTACATGTAGACTGGTCCCCGCCTTTGCCGCTATACTCCAGGGCGCTCATTTCACAACAACGGATTGGATCGCCGCGGGAGTGAGCGGCAAAGACGGGAAACAGTCTAGGCTATTCCTGGGAGAGTGAAGGGTCAGGACTTTCCAGCGTGGGCGTCACTAACCTTTTTTCTCTACTTTCTGTTGCTGCGTCACCTCACAGCACTGCTTTGCAGCCTGGCAACACAGATACCAATTCGTACACTCTTCACCACTGAGGTACTTTTGACAAACCTCCGCGTGCGGAGGGTTTTTCACTTCGGGTGTGTACTGTCTTCTGTTTGTCTTTAGAATGAGATTCGGGGTGAGTGGAAAGTGCGTTGTGAGTGGAAAGTCTTTCCTCCCGAAACTGAGCAATGGAAGGCAATTGGAACAAGTCCATGTGAGGAAGTCTTGGCGAGTGAGGTTCCCGTAGCTGTCCTGACAATAAGTTGTGGCTCCTGTCAACGCAATCTGAAAGAAAAAAAATGAAAGACATACGTTTTTGCCAAAATTAGAACATTCCGTTGAGTAATCCCCAATTCAAATATTCTATAATCCACTGGCATCAATAATCCTAACCGACATCTCTATCCTGCTGTACCGAGGAGCCAGCGAGAATCAGATATTATTCGTGAAATTCACACGGAAAAAGAAGGTTTCACCCAATTTTGCTCAATACAACTTCTCCTAGATTCGTGACAGCCTGAATGCAATGGCCCGCGGTGTCAGAATCATTTTGGTCTCGTCCCCTCCGTGACTGTTGGACTGAATTACCTGCTCGGGGAATTCTTTATCTAAGGTCATTTCGTTCTTTATGTTATGATAAATAATCTAATGACCTCCTGACAAATGGGTTCCGGACGATTGAACGATTGGCAATTGTATCATAAATCAAGGACGGGGAGTTCATCGCGGCATCGAATATGCTGTCGAACTCTGGACGGCAGCAACGCCTGCCTTGCCCGCGTCTAAAACACGTTTAAGGCCTGTCTACACGATCATACATTTGTTCAAAACATCATCATACATTTGTATGATGATGTTCATGAACAGATATTTGATTGTGTAGGTTTATTGACCTAGCGTTACAGGTGAGGTTCCTCTTTTTATCAGTCTATATTACTTGTATAATCCATTGTAAAGTGCCCTTGAGCTGTATTTATACTGGGAAGGGCACTATAATATATGGAAAATAAAAATAATAGTAACAAGCTTCATTCCACGGTTCAGAATGAAATCCATGAATGCACAATTTGCATTTAGAAGATCCATGTTCAGTTCCTGAAGATTGCCCAATGCCATCATGAAGATGTTCATTCGCAACCTCGTTCCCAGGGGTCGTTCGCTTTCTGACAATATGGCGGTCGCGTCACTAACCCCTGGCATCAGCTTTGGATTTAACGCACGTGATTGGTTGACGGCAAACCGTCAAATATATCCAAGAATATACCCAAAGAAATTTTCAAAATATTTTGGATCAAACCAGAAGGTTATCTATGTCCAGGTTTGATGATTTTTTGTAAAAAGACTTTTAAAAAGCACAAGTTAGTATTTCAAATTGATTATTTTGACTAGTGCTGCCACCTATACTTAGTCCAAGATTCCTGGATTAACAACCGAAGCTGATTCCAGGGGTTAGTGAGCGAGTGGTCCGAGGTTGTCTGAGCGAACTATACCCCGCTGGGGAGGAGGTTGGTTGATTCGGAGACGACTTTCCGATTTATTGTGTACTGTGTGTCGTTTTTGTGCTGTTTTTTGGATACGAAGATGTTCATAAGATATATTTTTCTTTTGCAGAATCCTTGGTTTAAGAAGACGAGATTCAAACATGGAAAAGCAAAGAAGATGAACATCGGAGGCAAGGGTTTAGGATTCAGAGAAAGACCGGGTCTGGGGGCTGTAAGTTATGATTCACTCATTATAATTGATTGGTCAGCTCGCCAAAGGTATTGTAACTGTAATCGAGTCCATTTCTTTCCTAGTCTGACAGTGGAGCAGGACCAGCCCATACACATAGTGCACCTCCACCTCCCAGAACGGGTGGATTTACAGTCTATGATAGGGGAAGCAGCGGCCCTCAGAGTGACAGAGTTGCAGCCATGAAACAAGCCTTTACGGTAAGTCCAATGTGGAAATCGCGATTCATGAACCTATCCATGCATATTCAGGAAGGTACTTGTATTCGTGAAGATATCTATTCATGTGCATGTCTTCATGAAGATATCTGTATTCATGTGGATGCCTCATGAAGATACCAGGGTACCTGTATTCGTGACGATACATGTATTTATGAAGATACATCTCCTTTGTGGGTGCCTTCACTCATGAAGATACCGGTTCATAAGAAGACCGGAATACACCAGAATCTGCCGGAATACACCGAAATACTGCCGAAAACACGATACAAATGGTTTAATTTCACTCTTATGCTGTAGCTATGGTATGTATTAATGGATACGAGCCAGATACGGGCAAGATCAGCCTCAAAATCCACACAGACAACTTCAGAAACGTCACATCAGGTGTTTTCATGGTTTTCGCGGGCGGCGCAGTGGTCACCATTTTGGATGCGTGTTTGAGGTTATCCAATATGGCGGCGGTCGATCGCCGAAAACACTCGTCAGGCGATGTTTCTGTTAGAATGAGTCGGATATTGAGACTGATATTGTACATTTTTGCATTGGATCGATATGATACATTGCCTCACTACTAATAATACTGAAAAGAAGCCTTTTAACCCTGTTTTCGGCGATATTTTGTTGTATTCCGGCGTATTTTGGCGTATTCCGGTCTTCTTATGGACCCATGAAGATACATGTACTTGCATTTGAGAAGAAAAACGAAATGTGTGAAGAACTTGGATTTCTATGTGGTACTTACCACACGTTCCTTGCTTATTGTCTGTCTTTTTCAGAATCAATTCAAAACCAACTTTGTGTCAACGTCTGGCCAGCAGTGGCAGCCGGGAACGTCACATATTGAAGATCCTCCTGCATTCTCACACTCAGTCGGCAATCAGTCGGACGGAAAGCGGCGAAAAAGGTCCAGATGGGAATGAAGCAAATACTTGTATTTTTTAAGAGGTCGGTTTTTAAAACAAAGTTCCAAGACTTCCCACCATTTGGTTCCTGGGTTCAGAGCTTTTGCAGTTGGTTTGGAACTTGGAAGTTTTGGTTACAACCAGTGGGGGGGGGGGATAGTTGAATGACGGAAGGCCAAGCGTCATTTGCAGCAGGGGTTCTGGTTTCCTTGTACATCACTTTAAAAATTTCCAATATCAGAGGCGGATCTAGGATTTGGGCAAAGAGGGGGTACCCTGTGCTGGGAACATTGAAGTTTGCACCCAATTCCAGAATTTCACAGTCGATTTTACAGATTTGTTGGCCAAAGGGGAGGCACCCCCTCTGGATCCGCCCCTGAATTTGTAAAACCTGCTGTCATCTTGTAGCAGGATCTGATCAAAGTGTTCATACTGATATGGGCCAGTCTTGGATTCATTTGATTTAAGGCCAATTTTGCAGGGTTTTTAACCTTCATGTGTGACACATGGACAAGAATTCAAGTTTTCACATGAAAGTCAAAGTGTGGTCTCATGCCAGTGTTGATCCTTGGAGGAATTCCCGGGGAGGAATTATACTGTCAGTATAATTCCTCCAAGGTTGATCATATTTGGCCACCTCTCAATGTATCAGCTGAAAAAGTGACCAGAAAGTATGTCCAGTGTCTGGATCACGCATGCAGCATGATGTTGTCAGACATAAACACTGCAACTCTGTTTGGGATGCCGTCTGCCAGTGGAAGGGAGGGATTTGTAAATAGAAGGCTATAATTGTATACAAAATAAAGAATCTTAGATCTGTCAGTATTGGAATGTTCATGGTAGTTTTGTCTTATTTCATTTGACGTTTTTGCCTTTTTTCCAGTATTTTCTTACACTTATTTGTATTCATTATGCATGTTTTGAAAGCCCATCCAATCTGAATTTTGTGCTGGTGTGACATTTTCTGTCAAGTACCTATAGTTTGATTCTTCTGCCCGACGAAAGGTGGCGCTGACGTTCGTTGGGCAAACGGTCCTACCACGCCTTTTTATGGGTGGTGCTTTGCCGACGAAACGAAGACACAGGGAACGAGAATGCCAGAATGTGGCGATTACGCAGTCGAGGTGTGTTGGGGCACACTAAGACAGGACAAGGCAGTTCGTTATAAAAATAGTGTCGTATATTTACAAAAGGTAGAGGACATGATTTCACCATGGAGTTATAAATAAGACTATTTTATACCTCCATGACTTCACATAAATACACGTGGTTCAGTCCTAAAAATACACCACTTCTATTCTACACAACAATATATCAAGGAATGTTGTAGTTTTAACGTGATAGTCACAGAGTTACAGTAAGGCCGATATTAGGGCCTAGTATCCACGACGAATGTCTTGACCATATCAAGCAAAAATGTTTTTGTTGAAGTTATGTTATGTTATGTATTACAATGTACATAAGTTTCACTTACTAAGTATACCTTGGAGGATTCCTCCAAGCTTATACATAAGTGAAATGCCTTGATGCCGTGAAAGCATTCATTGTCAGAATCTCCTCCGATCACAACATTCCTGTGATCTTGCCAGTTACCGCTTCTTTGTCTTTTTGTGATACACATCCAGGCGGGGTCCACTAAGGGGCCGCCCCTGCCTCTGTAACCAATGATTTTTGGTCAGGATTGGCCAGAAATCGCACATCGGAGCATTACATTTTACAATTTTCTGGAAGAGAATATTCCCAAATCGACGGCGCCCGCCTTAACGGCCGCCAGTGATCACGCGCAATTCTCAGCGTCCGCCGGCCCCGAAAAAAATCCTGGATCTGCCGGCTCTGTCTCCAAACTTATCACCTTTTCTTGTTTTTCATGTCCATAGAAATGTTTGTTACGATTTTCCATGCTATGAAGAGCAACGTAGCCGGAGTTAATCAATTCTAGACCCAGCTGATGTAATTCCACCATCACGAAGGCGCGCGCTACTGGCCATTGAGGTTCCCTGTCATCCGGGGATTCACTTGCTCCAGTGAACTCCCGTCGGTGACCACTGTTGCATTTCCAGTCTCCCCAATGGTTTCCAAGTCGTGCATCGGTATGGAATCATTCCTACCGCTGGATGTGCTCAGTCTTGTCTTAGTCGTTCGGCCGCTGCTGGATGAGACAGAGACGCTCATCTTTCGCTTGTAGTGCGCGTATGCTACTCGAATCTGGGTAAAGAGGAAATTGTGTTTGATACATGCAAAAAGTGAAAGTACTCTACCGTATTTGCCACCTAGGGCCTACCTAGGGAATCCGTAGTGGTTGGAGGACAGGGAACCAGAGTCCCAAGTCCTACCAGAAACGTACGAATCGTTGCAATGGTAGACACTCAGGCTATTGCTGCATGCATGGTTGACATCAGTACCCTCTCCAAAATACGCAACATATCTCAGATTTTTAGAGACCCTCTATTTCTAAAGAAGTACAGGTACCAGAATGAGTAGAATTTTTGCCCATTACCATTGATAAAAAGAAAACAAAATAATTCGAAGTAAGATTTTAAAACCGGTTGGTTGTCTTTAAAATGAAATGAAAGTATGGTTTGACCGAATCTCATGATGTCAAACATTCATAAGCGAGCGATGTCGCAAAAAAAGCAAAATAAAACGTTCAGTACACTGAGTTTCTTGAAGCTAAACTCACCTCCTTTGAAAGCAGAGTCAAATCAAAAAAATTCAATCTTCAATGAGAATCCAAGCATTTTATTTCAGTTTCAGGGTGTTAATAGACGAAGCGGTTGCTGTAAAATCCTCTATTAAGTGGCACAAGTGACAGGTTATAGAAATCTTGTCGAAAAATTTCTTCGGTGATCAAAGAATCTTGATTCTACCACTCATATTGACCTCCAGATTAAATCTTCCACTGCATCAGCGCCTAATGAAACTTAAAGGTGCTCTTAGTTCGAATTGTAAACATTACGGTGTGCCACCTATTTTCAACTTCTGATACTAACAAATTAGATAAAATCGAATTAAATCTCGCCTTTCACAACTTTTTGTTTGTTTTTGAGTGTAAAATCATAAATATAATTATTTCGGTTACAAGAATATTTATCAATTGAAGATAGATATAAAAATAGATAACATTAATGTTTTGGTATACACGGTGCTGCCACCTGTCCGAGGAAAAATAACTATTATAATCAACCATGTAAATAAACAAACCGTAATGTTTACAATTCGAACTAGAAACCTTGAAGTAATTGGTCAACCTCCAATTCCTTACCTCCTTCGTAACGAAACAGTACATGAGGGCGACCAGGAATCCCTGGATACCGACCACCACGCTAGCAATGATGTCGTATGGTAACCAATTCTCTGGCCGGTAACTCAGGACGAGAATTTGGACGCCGAAAATGGGGATCAAACTGAAGGTCACCTTGGTGCCCCGCCTGAAAAAAAATGAGATATATATGCACAGCATATGCAGAATGGGCACTGGCAGGCCCTTCATCTAGAAGGGCAGGCCTACCATAAACATACAGGTTCTGAAGAGACCTTTTTTCTCTAACATTTCTATATAACCTGACTTCATTATTCATCTGCAACGTAAATGTACCACTCCCGGAGTCTTAAAGATAATGTATCACGACTTCTTTGTTCACATTCAATGTTTGTAAACATAGATGTTTACATTATGTTATTTTGGACTTTTGGGACAGGCCAACCCACCAAATTGAATACTTTCGGTATCAAAAGAATTTCTAGGAGCATGCCACCAATAAATTACTCATAAGACAAAGAAAGACTAGACATAAACAAACAAAATGTAAATAAACAATGATTTTCGTGGCCCGCAAAAATATCCGTGATACATTATCTTTAATCACAAAAGGTTCCAGAGACCTTGATTTCTCACCTCACTAAATCCACGAGCTCATCATCGGTTGAGTTTCGGAAATGTCGCATCAATTCAACCTGGACCATGATCAGTAAAATCAGATTCAACTGAAAGGGAATTTAGATCGTTGGATGTGGTCAACCTTTTCGTTATACTGTGTTCTCACTGCCGTCAGACTGACAACAGGCGGAGGTCTCGTCTCTAGGCCGATATTAGAGAGGATGCGCAACTTTCCGACTCCGACTTCAACTATGAGAATGAATTGCAGTCCGCTGTAGACATCCTTGATAAAAACAATTTGGTAGACGTTTGCAAATCGTAAAATGCCATAACTTTGTGGCAGAATAATTTTGACTCGTAATCGGAAGTCCACGAAAATCGCTAGTCGTGTTTCAAGTCGTAACGACTACAGGGCTTTCATTAACTTTTTCACTACCTGGGTCATGACTTCCACAATTTTTTTATGGAAGTCAATTTGGGAAGATGCTGGGGTCTTTTGACTTCCAGCAATTCTTTTTGGGGGTCATGACTTCTTGGTATATTTTGCTGTGGTCACATGCTCCCTTCATATGCTGCTACCGGTACCGCGTGCAAGCCAGGAGTGTGTAGTTGCCATAGGCGACGGGAATCTCCAGTTATTTCAGCTGGGGTAGCAAGGATTGGGTGTGATTGAAGAAAATTTGGCTGGCGCGACTTGCAATACACTGCGTCAGCCGGGGTCCTACCGGCGTAAATGGAGACTGAGTATACAGATGGGACTTCCACACTTTCTCTATCAGCGTTTCATCGAATTTACCTGCGTTTTTGAGACTTCAGAGTTATTTATGTTTGCGTCATTTCCGCAGTTTACATGCGTAATAGACGCCATACGCAGGCTTAATGAAAGCCCTGGACTAGAATTACGACTTCAATATTCATTATTTATCCGCACTTCCGATTTTTCTGTCTTCATGAATTTATGGTGTTTGACGAATTGAAAACGCCTATCAAATCGTTTTTATCAAGGATGTCCATCGCAGACTGCAATTCATTCTCGTAGTTGAAGTCGGAGTCGGGACGCTGCGCAACCTCTCTATTGTCGTTCCGAAATCCGGAATTTACAACTGGCCAGGTAGCCCACACCCCTGATTCACCATTTTGCTTTCATTCAATATCCGCCAGGTTGGTGTCTTGTTTTTCCATCGACTTTCAGCACCGAATGCAAGGGTCACCGTTTTGTAAGCATTCGAATCAGCTCCAATTAACAAAAAAATCAACTTTTAGTTCATCCACGCTGGAACTTACCGTAAGGGCCACCAAACATGGGACAATAACGATAAATTGCAGTTCGTCGCCAGCCATGCCGCTCCAACAGCTGCAAAAGACAACCAATTGCCATCGTAATGCGGTTGCCAAAGGCAGTGCCACCACTAACGGTAGGAGGAGGATGGATTATGGATCAGCTATCCCGCACCACGCTGCAGAAGGTACCGCCTTTTTCACCGATGGGCCAAGACCCGCAATGAAAACTCTTTTCGGATGTAAGGCCTGCTTTCCATTGGAGCGATTCCGTGCGCGGAAACGCTCGAAAGCATTGTTTGTTTCCGCGTCGTTGGTCGGAAAAATACAATGCTTTCAAGCGTTTTCGCGCACGGAAAGCAATGGAAAGCAGGCCTAATTGACTCAGTCACACGCGCAGTTTAAAACTAGTGTGCAAAGATTTTTCAAACGGAC
>NMRB01002641.1:33413-45108 GCA_002633025.1 Notospermus geniculatus | reverse complement strand
CCCCCCCCATTTTTGTCAGAGCATGATTTTTTTAGCAAGAAAAATATAATCACAGCTAAAATTATGAGTATTTTGCTCTCAGATGCCAGGAAAATGCATCTAAAAGCAAATAAATTGTCAAATTGGCTTTGCGGCTAAGGCGCTTGCCGCATCCCTCGAGCTAGGCCTACGGCGCCCTCCCCCTTTCTGTCAGTCGTGGATCCGACCCTGTGGTGGTGCGCGGATCCAGGATTTGGGGCAGAGGGGGGTCAGGGCCGCCGAGGGCGGTCGTTGGACGCGGGCGCCGAATATGTCCGTGCCGACGGGGGGTCTGGGGGCCTCCCCCGAAAATTTTGAAATCTAGAAGGCCGTAGACGCGATTTCCTGGCATCTCAGTATCAAAACAGAAGCTTTATTTTGCGTTTTTTGCTTACTGTCGCAAATTATTGAAAGAAAAAACAAATGGTGGTGGCGAGCAGGGGGGTCACGACCCCCAAACCCCCCTCTGGATCCGCGCCTGCGGTCATGATTTCTTATCTCCGACGTAGATCCGCATTCTGCACCGGGCCAGTTGGAAAATGGAACCAACGCGTTGACTTGCACGGAAAATGATGCGTTACTTCCCATACATTACTCTATTGGGGGCCAAGAACCAGGACGAATAGGCTATGCCATATATCATGTATCTTGTTTCGTGTGTCAATAATTCAGTTATCAAGTATTTTGGTCGTGATTGTGACAATCTTGGTGACAATGTGTTGACGTATCACGATGACACCAATCAAAAAGGGTGGCCGCGTTCTTCAAATATCGCGACAGATATCAGGGCCGTGAACGTTCACGTATAATGAGCCTGTGGATTGTCATCTGTTTTCTTCACATGACTACTCGAGATAACACGAGATAGTCTTAATAAAGAAACGTTTTATGAAAATTTTAGATTAATATCGGCACCGCCAGCTGACTAAGTATCACACATACACAGAAAAAAGAAATCAACTCGAGTGGAGACTCAAAGTCTCACTATAGGGACAAAATGGTTCGAAATACCTTTTGTCTCAAAATGAAACGGAAAATATTTTGGGCCGACGAGAGACTGACAGTCTCATTCTGAGATCACTCAACTCAGATTGAGATGTCTTGTCTCGGGCCGAAATATTTTCTGTTTCATTTTGAGTCAAAAAGTATTTCGAACCATTTTATCCCGAGTCTCCACTCGAGTTGATTTCTTTTTTCTGTGTATGTAGGCCTATGTGATATCCCTGTGCACTAAGTGACACCTGCACTAATAGGCCAACACAGATATCTCGAGCAGGGATTCAATGCAGCCGTCTGATGGCCGACCAGTAAATATATTAGAGAATTTTCGCAAAGCCCCCGGCCCGAAACGCCAACGCCAACGCCAAACCCATTGTTCGATGCCACGTAGAGAACACCGAACAAAAGGACAGACGCTCGCGTTGGCGTTTTCGGGGCTTTTCACTCGGAAACCCTTCGGACATGTTCGGCCCCACTCGGAAGCCCTTCGGACATGTTCGGGGATTGACATCACACAAGTGACTTTAGAGTAATATTTCATCACTTCATGTTGTTTTGACTTAGGGCACTCAGACTCGTCAAGTGACCCATACAACTGGACCGGAGGGCACCCCAGCCCAAGAGCCCATCGAAATAAACCTGTATCGATGATTGAACCCAGTATAAACACTCCAAGATGTTTTCTTGGCAATAAAAGAGGTCGTTATGGAAACCACTTAATAAATGCCCCACATTTGATATCCGAAGACTGAACACTCATATCCCGGATGTTTTAATGTCGATATTGACGTTATTAATTTAATTGTGAGGGATCCTTTTGGGAGGGAAATATAAGCCATAAATTCCTTTGATATATATTTAGTTAAGAAGATAAGTTTCATGTCGCGTCCTTCGGTTCATATGTGTCGGTGTAATGGGTGTCTCATAAATGACGTTGTCTGAATCTATATTCGATATTTTTGAGAAATTCCTTGTGGCCGTTTGACTCTCAGTTGGGGCTTGCGGTCATATCGTCGGCTGACGTCTTGATCTACCCGCCGGTGTAACGTCGATCAGTGTTCCCCGTATTTCTGACGGATTAAGCGGCAACTAACCCAACAATAACCATTCTAGGCCGTGTCTATTGTTGGGGAACACTGAGCTACAGAAACACTCACAGATGTTACACTTGGTCTTCCCCCGGTGCTCTTAGCTGGTGCCTCGGGTTACCCGCCGAAAATCAGTTTATTTGTTTGAACTGGCTCTAGTGGCCACTAGGGCCTACGGGAAATAGGAAGGAATACCGAAACGATGCTAGGCCTGTACCTAGACCAATTTACAATGTACATACCTTCTCGACCCGGGCTTCTCGACAATATGACCGACCGGGAAAGGGATGGGTTTTCAGCCAGATCATAAACTTCACGCAACAATGTCCAAAAGTAACGGGTGAGCTGCTTCAGGTTAAATGGACAATTCGTTGGTGCTTTACCCCTTTAGTGTAACACGGTGTTAACATCAATTTTTAAATCATCTTTGACTATCAAAATATCGGAGAAAAAATTGATACGTACCTGAGCAAAAGTGACAGCTAGTACTATAATTCCGATCAGACTTGTCCGTCTTTCCATATCCTTTTTTGTGACTTATTCAAAAAAAGTCCTCAAAATTCCGATGAGCGTCTCTGGTATCGTCTAAGGAAAACCGTCTAACTTCCTTGATGGACAGGCTTCCTTAATTGACAGGAAAGAAACCGCAGGTTAGTTACACCGACGGTGATTTCTCAACTTCACGTCCTACTTCGGCTCCATCACCATCACCATCACCATCACCATCACCATCACCATCACTGATCACTCCCTTGGCAGTCCGACGAACTGTCCTCGTCTCCTACTGGTCCGTCCTTCGCAACTGGGTTCACTGCTTGAGGGACCACCAGCGCGAATGACGTATGTCGTGTTCGGATTCGACCCGAGGTCCGTATGAAAAATACGTTCAGAAATCTTCAGAAACGTCCCTGTATTGGATTTTTGTCTCACAAGAAAGTCGGAATCGGAAGCTTTTTACGTCCCGTCCAGCGGTTCCCAATCTCAGTCGGCGTAGAAAAAAATACACTGTCCTCCTCCGCAGACCGCGCAATCGTATAATGCAGACGGACGAAGATATCGGTAACTATAAAATGCTCTGTCATACCTCGCTCAAACCAATCATTGTTAACACGGTTAGGACGCTCCCGATCGAGGAAGTCGAAGTGATCGATTTTGATAATTCAGGGCATACCTGTGCGTGATGACCCCATAGCAGTGTTATCTGATCGAATTAGTGTGACAGTCTCAAAATCCCCCAAAACAAAACACCGGTAACGACTTTCGTAATTTTTGAGATGTCGAAATTCTGTTTTTTGGCATTCATTTTGATATATACTTCACTCCCATGATTTATTATGATGTAATATGTTTTTATCATTTCTAAGTTTCAAAAAATAAGTCTCCAACAAAATTGCTGGGCAACTCCGAGGTCCCGGGCAAGCAATTGGGTTCTCCGGAATACCCTATTTGCGAAACACTTCAGCCAAATTGCTCATAAACTTTCGCGGGCGATATAATGTTTGTCATGCGAGATAAAGTCGCCATCATAGGTTTATTATTTCTTTTATGAGTAATGTGTAACCCTTATCTTGTAATGAACGCCCCATGATTTACCGAAATGCCAGCGCATGTCGTGATGTCGCGGGCAACTCTGTGACGTCACTGTTCCCGCCCAGCGAAGAAACGAAAATCTTTCAGACTAAAAAATTGATGCTCTTTAGGACTTGGGTGTTGGGTGGGAGTTGGGTGGCGGTGCAGATTCAAGCAAGGCAGTTTTATTCAGGGCCGGATCCAGGATTTAGAAACCCTTACAGAAATGTCACATGTACCGTACTATGTTTCACACGTCTGAATTGGCATTTCACATGTCCAAATATGCTTTTCACACGTCCGAATTGGTATTTCACATGTCCAAATATGTTTTCACACGTCCGAATTGGAATTTCACATGTGTGAATTGATTAGGACGTACATAATAGAATGTCCTAAATGAAATTCACATGTCCAAATATGTTTTCACACGTCCGAAATGGAATTTCACATGTGTGAATTGAATTTCACACGTTCTATTTGTACGTACTAAAATATACCATTTTTGGACATGTTGGGCATTTCACACGTACTAAAATTTTTAGCACGTGTGAATTTTTTTAGGACATGACGTGTGACATTTCTGTAAGGGAATACGGGGGGCACAACCCCGAGGGCGAAGCAAGTCCTCAGTTGGTCCGCACCACAAGTGCGCGCACACGAAGGGGGGTCCGGGGGGCCTCCCCCGGGAAAATTTGAAAAATCAAAGCTCTGAGATGCGATTTCCCAGCATCTTAGACATGAAATACTAGGCGATTTCCAAAAAGTGCAGTAAAAAAATCATTGACCCTCAAAATATAGGGGGCGGACACATGCCCCATGTGCCCCCTCTGGATCCGGGCCTGTTATTCTTGGTTATAAAACATTACTCTTGTTGGCAAAAGCAAGAGATAGAAACCTGGGGCCTCGTAACCAAATAAGCAAGTTTTTGCTAGTTTTTACGTAGTTACGTAATTGGAAACGGCATTTTTATGTATTTTCACCAATTTTGTGTTAATTTACATGAAAAAGCCATTTCGCTATTACATAACTACTGAAAACAATTAAGAACATACTTGTCTGCTTCTGAGGCACCATGTTTCTATCTGTTGGTAATACATTTATGGGGTGTAAATCCCACCGTTTAAAAGTTAGCTGTACATCGGGTTCCATTCTCCTGTACAAAGCTCAGTCGTTGCGTCAGCTGACGCCCAATGATAAAGTCAGTTCCAAAAATTCAAACGGGATTTTCTCAAAACGCTCAAGGGTGCCAGAGTGGCACCCGCCGGATTCTGAATCTCTGTCATTTGGAGATATAAAAAATGCAAAAAAATTGCTGTTATACAAAATTTCCCACTTTTTCGTTCTGCGTCTAGACTATAATCAGTAGGCCATTGTATTGTTAAACCATCGAAGGATTATCCAAAGCCCTGTGAAAACCGCGCCGCTCGCCGTAAACCGCCGCGGAATCCGCTATAGTGGAAACGGGCCTTTACAAGGTTGATTTTTTACTTGTCCAGAGCGGAACTCTCTTACGGCTGCGGTGGGGGGGGTGCACATGCACACCCCCCCCCCCAGCCTACGCCCCTGAAAAGTTCTTCCATCACACTAGATCTTTCTGTCACAGATATCGGCAAACATCTGTACTGTAAAGCAGCCCGGGTAAAGCAGGGGATCCAAGGGGGCGTACGGGGCACCCCCTTTTGGCCAACAAATCTGTAAAATCGACCATGAAATTCTGGAATTTGGAGCAAATCTTTGAAATTAACTGTAGATTTCAATGTTTAGTAGCACAGGGTGTCCACTCTTCCCAAATCCTGGATCCGCCCCTGTAAAGTGCACTCATTAGGGATTCCCTTTTTTCGATGTAGACATGCTGAAATCCAGCCAGTGGCAAATGGCTACTTTATAACACAAGGAACAAAGACATATTGCCATATTATATACATTTTATTTAAAAATTTTACCTAATTTGTACTCTCCTATACAGCAACTGCTTGCACACAACTCAAGCAGCAGCATGGTCAGTTAGCACCACTGCTGCCACCTATTGTTGGAACAACACACCAAACGAATAATTCCCTCTTTGCTCGAGTGAAACATCTGAATCTTTGTACTTCTACTCATGCAAATCATTTTAGACACTGACATTGCAACTGAAAATGGAACTGTGCAATGCCTTCATTATATAGCAATCTAAATCAAAACAGTGATTTTGTTCATTTTAATAGTTAAGCTTCTTGAGCAAGGACACAATGCAATGCAGACAAAAGATAGGGAAATACTAGGTTCGCGATGAGATGGCAAGGGTTTGCAAGTAGCCCTCATTAAGGAATGACTTAGAAATGAAAGTACAGTAGAACTCGCACACAACGTACTGATTGGGACCAGCAGTTTTAGTTCGTTATATGCAAAGTCCGTTATATGCACATGGCCAACACATTGTAAAACGGGACTGAGACTTCCAGTTTCAGTACGTTATAGGCGATTGTCCGGTATATGCAAGGCCGTTATATGCGAGTTCTACTGTATTTGACAATGATGTCTGATGACAAGGTGTAGATGTGATCATGGGTATTAGGAATCACAATATGGTCAAGTGTTTGTCCGTGACCAATTGACCAATCAGACTATTAGTAGAAATTTCCACCCTACTTCACTTTGACACACCGATCAGTTCCAAAGTTATCTCGGCTTGATTTGTCAATTCAAAACCTTCATCTTGGCTGTATTCATGATTCCTTTCTGCCTCTACTATGTCCACCATCAAGTATTAATCCATTGGAAATTCTCTGCCCGTTGAACACACTTTTGACTTCTTCTACGTACATGTACGTCCAATGCATTTACATCATACCACCCATGCCGCCCATTCCTCCCATACCGCCCATGCCACCCATTCCTCCTGGCATACCGCCAGCCTTATCCTCTGCAGGTTGTTCTGTGATCACTGCCTCTGCTGTCGTGAGAAGGGAGGCGACACCCGCAGCATCCATGAGCGCTGTTCGTACAACCTGAAACAGAACAAGTTAAAATAACTTCAGAACTCCTCCCCCAAATTCAATAGGTCCTACCTACATTAATTCTCTAAATATGCATCAGAAAACTATGGTGGCGTAGTGGTTCGGGCCTCCGACTAGCGGTCAGAGGGTTCCGGGTTTGAATCCACTGGGCGTGAGACTTTGGGCAAGTCTCTTTGCCTCACTGGCCTCTCTCCACCCAGGTGTACCGGTCAGAAATGCTCGGATTGTAGCGCTGAATGAGCAGCTCATCTGAGTTCTACTGAAAGGTTTCAGGATAGACTGGGATTAAAGTGTAAAGTTGGATGACACCTCTACCGTTGTTGATATCAGACTATAAGCCCAAACTTTTAAACAGTTTAACTTTATGTAAGCAGATATGCAAAATTTCTGTCCTCCAAACAAATCACACAGACGAAAGATCTGAGACCAGAACTTCAGACAAACCTTTGTGGGGTCAATAATACCGGCAGAGATCATGTCTACGTATTGGTCATTGAGTGCATCATATCCGAGATTGGGTGAGGAGGTGTCCGCTTGTAACTTAGCTACAACTTGGGATGCGTCGACGCCAGCATTGCTGGCGATAGTCTGGCAAGGAATTCTGAGGGCTTTATGCACTATTTCAACACCTGGAATGAGACAAATCATATGGTTCAGCATTCAACGTTTATTAGTTTATACAATGTAGGAACATATAGGTATACTTGGTCCACATTGTTGTGCTGAGAAAGATATTTGGTTTGAGGAGACCATGCAGGTGTACAGTCCAACTCTCACTTACCAACTTTCTGGTCACTGTTTTCCGTCTTGACGCCATCCAAGCCTGGGATACACCTCAACAGGGCAACACCGCCACCTAGAACAATGCCTTCTTCCACGGCCGCCCTAGTGGCATTCAGGGCATCAGTCATTCGATCTTTTTTCTCGTTCACTTCAACTTCGCTTGAGCCTCCGACCTGTGAAAAAGCAGGAATTGTCAAGGTGCAGGAGAGAAGGGCACAAGAGAAAAGGGTGCAAGAGAGAGTGGTCCAAGGGAGGACACAAGGGGCACAGATCTCAGCCACTTCAGATGACATCTTAGCCATTCTGAAAAGTTTCCGTTTCAATGCATCAATCCTTTTCAGTTTTCTTTCTCCCCTCCCTCACCAGTTGAACAGTGTCGACACTTACCTTGACAACAGCGACACCATTTGAGAGTTTTGCCATTCGTTCATGCAGTTTCTCCTTTTCATAATCAGATGTTGATCGTTCAATCTCCTCCTTGATCTGCTGGACTCGTTTTTCTAACTCTTTGGCATCACCTTTACCCTGAAATTGAAACAAGGTTAGACTTTGTCACATCTGAAGAATTCTGAAAGTTTCGCTGTCAGAGTGAGGCCCAAACTATTAGAAGAATTATAGCAGTCGAATGGTTGAAACTCGTAACGTTCCACCTGATGAGTGTAGCACATATGGAATGCAGGAGGGCAAAAACATACACAACCAGCATGAACCACGTCGTGCGTTCGTCTCGCAGAGGGTTCCAAAGCGACATAGCAATTTGGGAATATGCCGATTGAACAATCTCTGCTGCACTGGGAGAGAAACTTGAAGCTGTACAATAGAATTAAAGGGACTACCTGCATCAGACTGCGAGTCTGTTAGCAGTACATAAGTGTTGAAAAAAAATACCAACAGAATTGATTGAATTACTTACACGAATTTACGTCACGAGTTTCATTTGACTCCAGTAAGAAGATTCTGACACATATGTTCACACCGTGCAAAGTCGGCAGGCAACCGTGTGCGCAACCGATGATAGAAAATGTGTTTTCATGTAGCAGAGGGTTCCAACACAACAGGTCAAGGAAAAGACGAGTCGATGATCATCTCTGCATCTCTTCAAAATCTGGCAGCCTGGCAGTCTTACCTCATCTTCCCCTAGGGAGCAGACGGCACCCAGAAAACTACGCCAACACCCCTGAAGCTTTAATAAGCAACTGCCACCGCCATAAAGACTTTGTTGAACAAGATATCTTTTGAGCAGACGACTTTTCACAGCAGCCGATGTGTCCTCAATATATACGTCTGCTACACCCAATGGTACCATTACTCAATGATCTTGAGACTCACCTTCATGAGGAGTGTGTCATCCTTGGTCACCTGCACCTCACCGACCTCGCCAAGGTCATTTGCCTGGACATCCTCCAGTTTGTACATTTCTCCCTCATCACCAAACACCTGAAAAGCCGAATAAAATGTCATGAAACCCATCTTTACATAGGCACATTAAACCAACATCCCTTGAATGGAAGGAATCGGAACTTCATCCCCTGTTACTTACTGTTCCACCAGCTGCAATAGCCATATCTACGAGGGAATTTTTCCTATTGTCACCGAAGCCTGGGGCCTTAACTGCACACACCTGGAGACCAACTTTTAACCTGAAACGAAGATAGCAACATTTACCATGATCAGTTAAATTTACCACATCGTAAACTTGTTCGCAGCATGTGATTGACAACAGAAAGTAAAACTTAGGGAAAGGTTAACGAAGGCCAGCCATACGCAAAGCCAGGTCAAAATATCGTAACCAGTGTTCATGACATCCCACAAGTTACAATTCAGACTTGCTTCTGTTTTGGCTAAAACAGCAAGAGTAATCTGTATATCAGTCATACCACAACAGGGTCCCCGCGAGAGGGTACTTTGGGTACAAATATAGTACCCTAAAGAAATTTGAGGGAACGATATAGTACCCTGAAAAAATCACTTCAGTAATGTTTTTCTTAAATTTGTTACATTTCAAATGCAACTTTCATGNAATCGGAACTTCATCCCCTGTTACTTACTGTTCCACCAGCTGCAATAGCCATATCTACGAGGGAATTTTTCCTATTGTCACCGAAGCCTGGGGCCTTAACTGCACACACCTGGAGACCAACTTTTAACCTGAAACGAAGATAGCAACATTTACCATGATCAGTTAAATTTACCACATCGTAAACTTGTTCGCAGCATGTGATTGACAACAGAAAGTAAAACTTAGGGAAAGGTTAACGAAGAAGCGTAAGGGAATGTCACGTTCACAAGGCCAGCCATACGCATAGCCAGGTCACAATTTCAGAACCCGGGTCCATCCAACAACAAGTTACAATTTGGACTTGCTTCGGTTTTGGCTAAAACAGCAAGAGCAATCAGCATACGTGACCCACTCCAGCAAAACAGGCACTTGTCGCAGGTGATCATCATTGGTCCTCAGTTTACTCAACTATTATCACTGCTGTCCACTACTCTTGTCAATCTGCAGAGACGTACACTTCAGCTATTGTGTTGTAAGGCTGTTAACCCTTTCCTCAGTTGCGACAAGCACCTAGTTTTGCTAGATCGGGTCACATATCAGTCATACCACAAAATCCAGTGACATCACATACCTATTCAAGACTAGTGTACTGAGAGCTTCACCATCAACATCCTCCGCAACAATCAACAGAGGTTTCCTTTTCGTGTTGGCAATTTCTAAAGCAGGAATGATCGACTGGGCATTGGAGATTTTCTTTTCACTAAACAGGACAAGGGCATCTTGGAATTCACATTTGGCACCTGCAGAGGATAGTTAATGTGTTAGTCTCAGATTAGGGGGTGACACTACCATAGACCAAACTTCTGGAAGTTTACCTAACACCGAGCTGTGGGGCTGAATTATCACTGGTAAATGCGGCAGTACAGTCCTTATGTAATAGATCAAAAGTAAATGGAGACACCATTTGTTGGCAATATCATTACCTTTTGCTGTGTTCATGAAATATGGTGATATGTAGCCTCGATCGAACTTCATACCCTCAATTGTTTCTAGCTCATCTTTCAGTGTCTTACCATCCTGTAAACAATTACAGCCAAAATTAATTAAATATCACATTTTCAATCCAACAACAATGCTAAAACAGCCATTTTTTATCAGAAATGAATGAAGTACACCCATTGTTGGCAGAGTGCCAGCCTGAAGAAGACCCTGGTTGGGGTAGAAACTTTGCAAGATTTTTGGAGGACAACTCCTTTTATTATATCATTTTGTGTGTCGCCTTTTGTGCTCTATTTTTTGGATATTGTTGGCAGATGAGACCATCACACCCACAACTCCAGAAAGATCACTCTATCTATGGTACCCACCTTGACTGTAATGACACCATCTTTTCCAACTTTCTTCATAGCACTTGAGATTAGATCACCAATACTCTTGTCTCCATTGGCTGAAATTGTGGCAACCTATTGGGGGAAAAAGTATGATATTTTATTCCGTGCACAAAGGTAGTGAAAATTGTCTCTACAGTTATGCTGGTAACTGATGAATGAAAATGGCGATAGCATCTCATTAGCTAGCCAACATAGGGATTTTCCAAGTACCCTCAGCATGTCAACGCATATACAAAGAGATGTGGGCCAGATGTATGCAAATGAACTGAACCAAACTTCTATGATAGTATGAAAACAACAGAGCAGAACCCTATCAAATAACTTTTAATGCTGTTTTCCCACACACTTTAAATGTCTCTGTCTTCTTCCCTAGTACTTGCAGAATTTGGTGTTTCTGTAACTTTTTCAATTCGCCTCAATACAAAAATATCAAGATGTAGAAACACCTGTGCAACACCTGCATTATTTAAACAGCTGTTTAACCTTATTGGAAGTAAGACAATTAGGAAACTAGAACTTTGAAATTTGCTTGGCAGCAAATTTGATGGTCCCTACATTGCAGAGCATTGAGAGAGAAGCATGATGAAATAGGATCTGTATGAATGGAAGGAAGACGTGTTTGAATAAGGAAAATATTTATTTGGTATCAATTGGTTAATTTAATAGACATGATAGAGAACATGATTGATCTGGCCTGCAGGTGGATTGTCTTTAAGAGTGCTTCTGGGTATACATAGAATTTCGCTGCTTGCGTGATATGAGCAATTTCAATGATCTACATTGCGTTCTCTCCATCTTTGCAGCTAATTTTCTTTTTCTTACTGACTTCGATAACCTTTAATTGTG
>NMRB01002641.1:2966-33287 GCA_002633025.1 Notospermus geniculatus | reverse complement strand
GGGGCGGGGGTCACATTTCTAAGCTTTCCAAAGCTCTATTTATTGCACCTAAGTACCTGGGCAATCTCATCTGGTGTTGTGACTTGTTTTGACATGGCTCGAAGGTCCTCCACAACTTTTTCAACAGCCATCATCACACCTGAAAAATATCATTCATTGCCATAACTGTCAATCGGACCACAGAACAAAATGGAACACTGTTGTCAGAAGGTGGTTTTCGCTAAGAGCCAAGGCATGAGCAATTTCCTATGCATACTTTGACTTGACTGGTGTCTTCAGAATGAAATGCTAATGCTTTCATCATCAAGTTAGCAACTTCATGACACACCTTTTCTAATCTCAATAGGATTAGCCCCCTTGCTAATCTTCTCAAATCCCTCTTTAGCAATAGCACGGGCCAGGACTGTAGCGGTGGTCGTTCCATCACCAGCTTCTTCATTTGTGTTGTTTGCGACATCCTGTACAAGTTTAGCACCAATGTTCTGCCATTTGTCTTTGAGGTCAATCGCCTTGGCAACAGTCACGCCATCTTTTGTTATCTTAGGACTGCCCCAGCTTTGCTCAATGATCACATTGCGACCCTAGGAGAGAAAATGGAAGTTATTTTACAACCAAACTGCCACAAGCAGGTTTTAAAATATACCTGAGAATTAGCTGTCTGAGTGTACACTCCTCTCGCAGTGTTTTGTTTCGCTCCGTACCTACGCTTCACAAACCACTGCTTCGAATGGCTGCCGCGCTGGAGAAAGTGTTTTCGGATTTTACTCAGTTGCAGCCTGATGGCGGGCGCTGATTGGTTGGACAGTAGTGGTGCCATCTGGCGGTAAATCGGCAGAATACCGGCCATTCGAAGCAGTGGTTTGGGAAGCGTAGGTACGGAGCGAAACAAAACACTGCGAGAGGAGTGTATCTGAGTGAGGTGGTGTGAAAGTCTAAAGAGCGAGGATGGATTACGCTAATACCTTTGGTCCCATGGTCACAGCTACAGCATCAGCTAGCAAGTCCACACCGTGCAGCATGGAAGCTCTTGAGTCAGCTCCAAACTTGATATCCTTAGCATAAGCGCGACTGAGGGAAGGAGTCAGATGTCGGGCCACAGCTGGGCGCAGGATACTAGGCAGACGATACATTCTGAAAATAAGATAAATGGCAGCGCTATGACAGTATGAGGCCAATGAATGTACATGTATGAGGCCAATGAATTCTGAACACAAACTGTTGGGCCAAAGGCCCCTAAATGACCATCATTAATACCGAATGCCGCCAGGAGGAACAAACGATTCTATTTTTGCATTCTATAGCCATGGAACAATAAAGGTGGACACTTTACAGCGGGGACAATCTTTACTGTTACACCAGTCACCAGTTTTGAGTTCGGTTTTAAAACTAATAAAAGGACCGTCTCAAATGACTGCCAAGATTTCTCATGTTATCTGATTATCAACCGTGATAAGCTCACCAATAGTGTAAGAAGTGATCGATAGTGCATAAGCCCACAGGTAGGCCTAGGCCTAGGCCTAGGGGCAAAAGAGATAAACCCGGGCATGGCCATGCATGTGGTGGTGCGCCCTTCAAAGGACACGTGCTTTTACACAAGGCAGCCATGATGGTTCTGAGGGGAAAACCTGCTCATCCCCAAAAACTTTCACTGCACACACGATGATCATACAATGAATGATAATTTTTTTTCGCTAAAAATGGAGTTTATGCATTTAAATTTCATAGCAAACCTGTTGAATTGATAACTGATGTGTAAATGTATGAAATTCGGAAGGTTTTAGAGAGGTATATTTCTCTCCCCGGCGACCGGCGTGAGTTCCGAGCAGTAAGTGGACGTCACATCGAGGCTAATTTATTCAGGACTCTCAGAACTGGAACGAGCATAGCCAATAAGTCGACATGAAAATCCCCCACAGAATGTTTCAGAAAAGAATAAAAGTGATTATTTTATGTAACAGAAATGAAACTTTGAAGCTTTTATGTATTCTTGCCTGGTCTTTCGCATTCATGTATTGGCAACTCTCAAAAAATGATATCGGTCTTAATTATACTGATTCCAGGTGAGAACTTTCTGGAAGGGATTTAATTGAACTGAGCATGCGTAATAGATGAAAAACTCACGTGGTTCCTTCCAGGATTTTCTCTCGCCAAGGGCACGAAACGTCTTGCTTCTGGACCTGATATCACACTCAAAATGGTAATGTACAAGTATGATCGTTCTCACAGTGGTGCTTTATTATCATATCAACCAATTATTAACGTTTATTCGAAAATCCTATGATTACTTTCTTTGTTTCAGGGGATCAAATGTTAGCACCCTGCACTGGCTTCTTTTCAGGAGATGGGCTTTTAGTGCATGTACATGATATGTACACACATGCACACCCACCACATGGACTGATGACCTGATTTACAGGGTGTATCAAAAAATTCATTGCAGCTGTGTTTTGAATGAAAGGAGGCGCAATAAGTCTTTGTGTTAAAAGACATTTTCCGATCAGCACAGGCCAATCATCAAGCCAACCCAAGAAGGATGCTTCATTTCGGTACCAGTCTAAATGTCAATGACGAATGTGACTGACAGGGCCTGCCTGTGTCCTTGGGCAAGGCACTTTGCTCCATCAGAAAGCTGCCATGGGTCGCCAAAACCCAGTCCCTCACTTCTACATCTTCAGTGATTTGTTTCCCTTGGAAGGATTGTGAATAGGCCTACAGCAACCGTTGGCTCTTCACTCTCCAGGGCGCGGATCCAAGGGGGCGCACGCCCCCTTCAGCCAACAAATATGTAAAATCGACCGTGAAATTCCGAAATTTGGAGCAAATCATTGAAATTCACCACAGATTTCAATGTTTCTAGCACAGTGCGCCCCCTCTTTTCCAAAATCGTGGATCCGCCCCTGCTCTCATTGTCATTGTTGCTCTTGTTTCAGTCTGCATTGCTCAGAAGATTCAAACCCATGTTTGATCGCGTGCTTGTTGAGAGAGCCGCAGCAGAAACCAAAACAAAAGGTGGCATCCTCATACCCGATAAATCAATTGGAAAAATTTTAGAAGCAACTGTGGTGGCCATTGGACCAGGGGCCAGGACAGAGGTAACTCCTTAAAACAGTTTAAACGAAATATTTTGTCGAAGGTACCATCTTCGTACTACAATGTAGTTTCACTTGCCTGACTTCAGAATACATTGTGAGTGTGACCCTGTTATCAATTCGTGACCAAGGTCAAACTGAAGCTGATTGCTATCATTCTTGAGAGAATAGTGGGCCAAGATACTTATGCACTCTCTTTTTCAGAGTGGCTCTATTATTCCACCATGTGTAAAAGTTGGAGATAAAGTTTTACTTCCAGAATATGGCGGCACTGCAGTTAAACTTGAGGATAAGGTAACTACTGCAAAATGCTAAAAATTTTCGTGACAATGTTTGAGTAGTGGTAGTTGATTAGAGTGCAAAGAAAACTTGCAATTGAAAATGATTATGTTGTCCCAGTTTAAAAGTATATTTTTCAGTCTCTTCAACTAATCATCTTTGATCATTCTTTTCCAGGACTACCACCTGTTCCGAGACTCAGACATTCTAGCCAAGTTCGAGGACTGAATACCTCATCAAAATCATGACCATTAATGCCATGGACATATATCATAACATTGATCATGAACCAAACCAACAACTTGTTGTGTCTACCATAAAGTTTAGAACAAATCTTGTGGATGGAGTGGATTAGGACTTTCTACAGTCATCAAGAGTATGTCATCAGTGGAAACCATTCACCTGTGTTAAATTTCTTTGCAAAAAAGAGAAGCCTACACTCCTAAAACAGGCCCTTGATAAAATGTGCTGGTGTATCATTAGAACTAAAACAGGCCCTTGATAAAATGTGCTGGTGTATCATTAGAAGTGGTGCTTGACGAGTGCATCGTTATTGTTGATACTTTGAAAGTATGGGCTATTCTGATAGGTGATCAATACAATCTTTCAAGTGAATTAAGACTGTAGAAAATGAGGATGTGTATAAATTAGTCATATGTATAATAAAATTTATATAAATCCTGATACATAGCAGTATCTCTCACTTCACTTCTTTTGATCTTGAAGCAGTTGTCGTTGGCACAGTCCAAGGAAGCATAGGCCTGAACATTTATTTTGTGGTGCTTCACGTTTGTCCATTTTGGGGATTGATTCATTCGTGTTTTTTTAGCCATCCATCTTAAAATGTCTTGTTTTTAAGGCGTGTTCCACCTGATAAATGTTTTATGGGCCTACCACAGTCATGGTCTACTTTTCTCCGTCATCTTTTGTTTTGAGTAAGTAAATTTAACCGACCACACATTGATTTGCAGATACTCCAGAATTTGGAGAGCCCCCTCCCCCCTCCCCAAAAGAAAATGAATGAAACAAGTGTTCTTACGAAATTAAAATGAGATGTTTTATTCAATAGCAAAGTATGTAACTGATACCATCAGGCGCGGATCCAAGGGGGGCAAACCCGGCCCGTGCCCCCTCTATTTTGTGGAAAATCTTTAAAATTGACCGGGAAATTTCGGAATTTTGAAAAGGTGTTAAAATTTGACCGAGGTTTTCCATGACGTGCGCCGGCTGTGCCCCCTCTTTCCCGTGATTCTGGATCCGCCCCTGACCATTGCATTTAAAAACAGGAGAAATGCCATCAGCTGAATAGCCGATTTGCTGATTGTTAAAATGCATTTTGGTAAATCATGACTTCATTCACATCAGCACCAGGAAATCATCACTGCAAATGTCAGTCAAATGAAGAGAAAATTAGTCCTTCAGGTATCTTATCTTCACTAATACACAGTATTTCTCTGCTTTCTGAGCACATTCACCAGTGTAACATTATTTTACCAGATACCACTGCAATGAAGGACTTGATTTAGGTTCATGTACCTCTTCACCACAAAAAAAGTTGAAGCTCCTGCCTATTACGTAAAACCAAAATTCAGGCAGTGAGAGACATCTGGTGGCAATACATGAGGTGTATCCCTCAGTAAGCTCATCGTTCGCAGTTAAACCTTTATGGTTGATTCCTTTATGATGCTACCTTATGAAGAACACTTCCATTAAAATGCACATTAATGAGATAGAGCATCATTTTATGTCCATAAACTGCACATCCATTACAATAAGAATGTTCCTGGGCAGGGGACGTGGTGATGGAGATAGCACGCTCATCGTCTGACGGTCCATGTGTACATCAGTCCTGGAAAGAAGAAGTTGATATTTGTCATCAATACATGTATCCATTCATTGTTGTCTGGGGTAAGATTCCACTCACAACGCGGGGGCGGGGGTTGGATCAGGATTTTACGCAGTGGGGGTATGGCCACATGTGGCTATTTAAGGTGGGGGCCAAGGGAGTGCTCTCCCACAGAAAACTGTAAGACAGGGTGTCTACAGGGTACCGTCTACAGCTCGTGGAGCACCAAATTTAAGACCTTTTTAAGACCAAGTATCGGCAAAATTTAAGACCTATTTTCTTCTAAATGAAGCACCAAAACAAATCCCTGGGGGATTTGTTTTGGTGCCTATTTTCATCTTTTCCCATTGTCTGTTAATTTGCTATTCACTTGAATGTAGGCTGGCCCAAATAACCTAGGCCTACACAAACATCAGTAGAAAACCACCGATAACTTTTTCCTAAACTGTCTTGAAGTCAAAATTAAGACCTTCTTAAGACGTTCTTACAAAAATTCTCAAATTTAAGACTTTTAAGGCCTTGAAATTGGAAGTCCAAAATTAAGACTTTTCAGGACTTGTAGACACCCTGGTAAGAACTAAATGCTAGGAAATATGAAAATCATCACAAGAGAACAAAACAAAATCTTATACTTACACAACTATGAATCCAGCTACATTCGTCTGGACGATGTCTTCATCTTTTGACACAGCCATACTCACGCTCAGGATGTGGTTGAGCAAATTCATTCCTTGAAAAAATAGAAAATTTTGGTGTGGAAATATGCCAGCCATACACACAACCCAGCACACTTCTAATACATTTCAAGAATGCGAAATTTCTCAATGAGAGAACATTGTATAATCTTTACCTGGTTGGACGGGGACTAACTTGGTCTTGTTGTCATCGGCCTTCATTCCTAATGGCATACAGGACTCAGGAATGACTGGAGCTGTAAACAAGACAACACTTCTGAAAATCATCAACTGCCTTCTCCTCAAGGATCAAATAAAGTAGAATCTCTGTTGAAGGCACCTTTGGGACTGCCCATTCTGTCCTTTAGGCCACATAAAAAAAATCTTTAGTTTAGCATCAGTCAAAGTTGTAAAAAGTGAGGAGGGAGGAGGGTTTTTTTTTTTTTTTTTTTTTTTTAAACACTGAAATGGACTGTGATCATCGAAAGAGAGCTTGGAAGCATTGAACCATTTACCATACAATAGACAAATCCTTAATATTAACTCGAAAAAGGTTTTTATTCAAAAAAATAAATATCTGAGTCACCCTGGAAAAGGCATTTGTGTAGACAAGAAACTACACTTTTTGACAGAGAACATTATAATGTGAGAAAAGAATTGAAGAAAAAAAATTTTTTTGAAAAAAAATTTTTTTTTTAAAAAAAATTTCCCCCCCCCCAAAAAAAATTTTTTTGAGGCGGCGAGAAAATTCAAGGCGGGCGCTGATGCTAAACTAAAGATTTTTTTTATGTGGCCTTATTGAGAGGTGTCCTTAATACAGAGGTCGAAATGAATAGATACACCAATTGAGAACTGAACTCTGGTGTCATTAATAGAGAGGTGTCCTCCTGGCAGAGGTATCCGTTTTGGGAGGTTCTACTCTAGTTTGGTTTTCATTATGACCACACCACCACTCAGTCACGGTGGTGTGGTCAGTATTGTTTTCGCAGGCACATAAAATTTTTCTCTACCACTTTTTCTTTCCTCCACGTTTTTGGTCAAACTAGGGCATGCACGTCAAATTTGACTTGCACAGTCTAAAGATCTAATTGTCTTCTCGTGATGAAAAGGTTCCTGTGCACTGACGTTCTAATTTGGCTGAGATAATAAACTTTTTCAGCTAAATAAATCGGGATCGCCGTAGTCTATAAATAGAACCGGGGATTCCCTGTTTAAAGTGCCCGAGCGTACGTTGTGCCTGTACATGTTGTCCACAACGTCATCACGACATGTAGATGTGTAGGCCTACATCCCGATCGATCGTTTGCCAGTTCGTCGTCACAGATGCGGCATTCGAACACCGCCATCTTACGTCAACATAAAAAACCAGCTTCTGGCAAACCAATTAAATTTTGTGGTGTGGTCATGAATTCACTTTGAGTGAATTCTCAGTTCTAGTTAACCATTGGTTCTTCTAGCACGGGATTTTCTGCAAGTTGTTCTGGTATTTACGATCTCACAATCGCGCATAAAAGTATCATGGGATTGTATTACAAACAAGTCAGAAGGAAACTTACCACCAATTTTGAAGATCTTGACATCAGCAAATCTAATTTCAAAGGAATGTGGATACATATTGCTACGTCTGCCGTAAAAATATTCCCTGATTCGTCTCTCCCTTGACTGGTTCCTGAACTCTTTACTTCTCTCTACAACCTAAAAACAATGAGATAAGTCGTGCTTGATCCAATGGGACTCACTGAAAACGTGGCCGCTTTCATCCACCGTACCCACTCACAATCCACTGAGGGTTGTCAATGAGGAACCCACCCTGCGGTTTATCCCGACAGGTTGGCGCTGCGAGCGATTGTACCGAAACGACGTCATTGACGTTGTTTTAGGTGTTGATGTTGCGTCATGAAAAAATTTCCTGTACATTTTTTTACAGGAAGAATGACACAAATGACGTCCTTATCGCTATCGGATCTCTTAATTTTAAGAAAAAAAGGAATGAGTTTAAAAGAAAATTTCATCTGCTACACGATGATGTAAGTTTTACTGCCATGCGACCAACACAAATGATTTATTTTCACGCCAGAAATAAATGGAAATAACGTTAGAAAAAAGAGATTTCGGTCACATCGCTCACAGCGCCACGTTGTGACGTTAGTTCCGCGTGTACCTCATTTCAACCACGCTCCCACTTGGCCCCTCAAAAATTGGAGTTTTAAGGGTCTCACATCAATTTTCAATGGTCCCAAATATATCGGTGAACCAGATTTCCAAACAGCAAGGGTCCTTTCTTCGTTTTGGGGTAAGACACTTTTTTGTGGGGTTATCTCGAGCCCTGTCAATTTCATTGAAATGAAAGGGATTCAGATTCTGCACAGAAACATCACCTATAAACTGGTACTTGTCAACATAATCGAGCTCCACTGATACAAAAACTTCAACTTTCAAACAGAGAGAGTACAAACTTCAAATTTCAAACAGAGGGAGTACAGATAAGGGCCGTAGCTAACTTTTTTTTCGCTAGGGGGCATTTTAAGCAGATGCGCTCAACGGAGTGGGCTTTGCCTTCGAGCACCAGTGGGACCAGTTTTGCGGGGGGTCTGGGGGGGTCCTCCCCCAGAAAAATTTTGAAAATTAGAAGCTCTGAGATGCGATTTGAAGTCAATTTCCTGTGCTCTGAGACACGAACAATAATGATCTTTTATTCCATTTGATTTTGCTGAAAAAATTTTTTTTTGAACAATTGGGCTGAACATTTTTGAACATTTGCCCCCCCTGTCCCTATGCTAGCTACGGCCCTGCAGATGACCACTTTGAACTCACCCCTCCAGATTTTGGTAATAAAAGAATCTTTACGAAATCTGGCATGTCTCTCACTAGCTCACTATGTAACCTCTCCTGATCTAACACGATAATGACGTCGACTTCAAACGCTCCAGCTGCATGGATGATACACTGATAGCCACCGGACCGCACCCACCCACATGTGTTTACGACTATACCACTTGTGTTTGCTGGAATAAAGAGGCAGAAAAACTCTCACAGGTACCAAGAGGGGCAAAAACAGTAGGGCGAGACTTTTTTTATACCTTGGTTAGCGTGCCCGCCGCTCCGTGAATTCCCGAAAAAAAAATAAAAATAAAGTTTTATTTTCGGCCAGTTAGCGTGCCCGCCGCACTCGAAATCGCCGAAAATCGGAATAAAAAAAAAATTTTTATTTTATTTTTTTCCCGCCCGCCGCCGCCGTCATGNGTGCGCGCACTTGTGGTGCAAACCAACTGAGGCCTTCGCCCTCGGGGTTGTGCCCCCGTATTTCTAAATCCTGGATCCGGCCATGGCAAGGTAGACACCACCTCTCTATAAGGGACAGCAGAGTACAGTCCCCAATTAGCCATGCTGATTCGCTTTGACCTCTGTATTCAGGACACCTCTCAATTAAGGAGCACCAAGCAGTCCTACAGGTCCCTTCACAGTGTTCTCCACGGGTTTTGGTCTAAGAGGGGCGGCAGTGGGCGTGGTCCCAAAGGCACCACGCGAGGCGCCTTCTGGCGGGGTGTCTGGGGCCCCCCCAGCGAAATTCGGATTTTAGGTGCTCTGAGATGCGTTTTCTGAGCATCTGAAATGCATTAATTGAGCGATCTAAACCATAAATATTAGGGTGGACGAATTTTTAAGAGCGGCAGGCCGTTTTTAAGAGGGGCGGATTTTGCCGTCGGTATTTTTAAGAGGGGCGGGCCGCCCTTTTTTTAACTGGTGTGGAGAACACTGCCTTCAATAGATAAGTTCCACAGTTCTACAAATTTTGTATTAGGTGAGAGTTGACTTGACCTTGCAAGTCCCCCAAGACAATCAGCACAAATACATGTACAATGTACTAAAAGTTGATGCATTACTCAGGTGAACCACTGACCACTCACCTTTCCTGCTACTTTCGCACCGCTGGTTACAGACTAGTGCCAGTCTTGACACTAATAGATTGTAGAGCTCCAAGTTTGGTGAGGGTGCATTGTAACCGAAGTGATATACAAGGGGCGCCGTCTCCGCAAAACCATCTTCAACATCTGCAGGTCGCTCAACGATTAAACCCCCTGAAGAAAAGTTGAATGATAGTTCAATAGTTTTGTAGAACAGTCAATCAAGATTACGCCGTTCAGACCTTCAGAATCTAGGCCCTCCCAGGTTCAACCCCCTGTTGGGATAATGCAGGGTATGCCTCTTTCTCTCAACTGACCCTGGTGTTACAGGGCTAATAGATAACTGAGAGTGCAGTACAGACCTAGAGCTACCCATTGTAGTGTTCCTGCTTAATACGAATGACGAAAGCACCCTGTTGAATGAGAATATTTCTTTTCTCGTATGGTGTATGGAACAGGAGCCATGGTGGTGTAGTGGTTCAGGTCTCCAACTAGCGGTCAGAGGGTCCCGGGTTCGAATCCCACTGGGCGTGAGACTTTGGGCAAGTCTCTTTGCCTCACTGGCCTCTCTCCCCAGGTGTATAAATGGGAACTGGCAAAAATTCATAAGCAAGCCGCTCGCCTTATAAATTTTTGGTACCGGTCATAAATGCTCTATTGTAGTGCTGAATGGGCAGCTCATCTGAGTTCTACTGAAAGGTTTCAGGATAGATTGGGTTAAAATGTACACTCCGATGATAACCTCTAATGTTGTTGATATCAGACTATAAAATCAAACTTTTTTACTAACCTATCGTTCCAGGAATACCAATGTTCCCCTGGCCAACATCCAGATCAACAAACACAGGTGCTCTCCCAACTCTCACGGCATAGTTCAGTAAAATGCTACAGACTGTAGTCTTGCCAACATCCGTGGGTCCAACAACCATCACCTGAAAAGACGCAAATCGTGAATCTATCAACCATAACTCCGGGTTATTCTCCCATTTGCAACACATTTGCAATAGGCCTATAGGAACGGCGTTGAGGAGCGGCACGGTCTACTGGTTAGTGAGACGGACTCCTGGTCAGAGGGTCCCGGGTTTGATTCCCAGTTCTGACCAAGAAAAAACATGCTTGCTTGTGACCTTGAGCAAGTCACTTTGCCTCACTTACTTCACCCCACCCAGGTGTAAAAGGGGTACCTGGCTGGTAGTGATGGTCTATGTGAATGTTAGTCCAAGACCACTGAAATCAGCTGCCGGGACTGTAATACTCCCCGGGGAGTGGAGAATTGAAATTGGAATGAACAGACCTATAGCTGGGGTAATAATAATGTAAAGCGCATTGAGCAGTTGTCTAACTGATAATGCACTATATAAGAACGGCATTTGTATTATTATTACTTGGGTCCTCAGCAGTGCAATGGAAATGTCATTTTCTAGGCAAGAGCGAGGTAGAGTAGCTCCTGACAGTAGGCCTACCCATTCAGGTTCTCCGGGCAAGAAAGATGCACAGCTCATTGAAGATGTTCCTCACCCTTGGGCCTCTTGTTTTGTTTTTTTCTGCTGCCTGTCTCATCTGTTCAAGAGCTGCATGGGTGTTGACATACATTGTCATTGGTGTCTCTTTCGCTATATATGCCACCTCAGTCTTTCCTGATAATTACGCACTGTCAAGGAAACTTTAAAGCAATTTTTGACTAATTCACAAGATGCCTGCGCACGATTTTGGTTAACTGCACGCTGTGGTGTAGTGGCTCGAGTCTCTGACTAGTGGTTAGAAGGTCGCAGGTTCAATCCCTACTTGGTGTGCGACTTTGGGTAAATATCTTTACCTCAGGTGGCCCACCCAACCCAGGTGTTAAAGGGGTACCGGTACATGAATGTCTAGTCATGTATGCTTTTGGCAGCCAGACTGTAATACACACATGTACTTCACGGGAAGTGGAGCTTGATCTCTGGATTGCACTGGCCTATGCTAGGGTAATGACGTGAAACGCTTTGAGATGGCGCACTGCAGTAAAAGGCGCTATATAAATGTTCACAGTATGCATTATATTGTCAATAATATATTGTCAAATTCAACATTGAAATAAGACTACATGTACTCTCAAATTAAGGATCAGGAAATTTTCCAGATCTGTTCACTGCAAATCCTGTTTTTGAAAAGGATATTGTGAGGACACATCCCTGCCATGAGAACACAGCCACCTTGGACTGCGAAGGAAAACTGTAGCGTTTATTTTTTGTCAACTCCGATCCAAAGAGTTCAGCCTTGCCCTCCACAAGCTGAAACAGAAAAAATATAATGTACCGGTACTTCAGGCCACGAGAATGAAAGTTCCTGTTTTGCGTCCGAGCAAAAATGAAAAGTGATGAGGCTTTTTTTCATTATTCATTATTTGATTTCTACAAGCAACAAGAGCTTTCCAAGTCATCAAAACATCTTAGATCATGACACTTTTTATTTCATTTACTAGTATCTTGAGTAGTAGGCCCTAAATGAATGAAAGCATGACAAGGTCTTCGTAGCCAGCTCGCTGGTGACGGCCGACACTACTGAAGGTGAGGCGCAAGATGTGTTTACTATGCAGATTTGACGATATGGATGCTTGGGAATAGAGCATTTGTTGTGTTTCATGCGATTATTTGGGGATTTTTTTGGGAATAATGAAATTTGAAATAATGAACTTTTGGGGGGGGGGGGCGCTGTCGGGACATGCGGGCGGTGAACGCAAAACAGGAACTTTCATTCTCATGGCCTCATGGTTTCTTCATCAAAAACATCACATTTCAAGATTTTGATGTCCCAAACCACTTGATTCACAGACTGGAATTATCATGGAGACTCATGCGACAATGATGCCGAAAATATCACTTTGATCTTACTTAGGCCTACCTCTAACTGAACTGTTGCACCCTGTTCCACTTCAAATCTTAGCTCTGTGTCAGCATCCAGCTTGTACTCACTCCTCGTGTTCTGAAACAAGAGATATCGGTCAATCAAAATAGGAATTGACCTCATATGTTCAGACGGGGTGTAATAAGCTCAATGTCAAATCACATCATATTCAATGTTCTTCGGTTGAGGTTACAGTAACGCCTCCTCTGGCTCCGAGTCCGATCGATAGCGATAGGCCACGTACTTCAAATCATGAATCAATAGGGAGGTTTAGAAATCAAACGATAAACGTAAACGACAACTTTATTTTCGTACAGAAAATGCAATTTTATAAAATCTGGTGAATGTGTAGTCGGCCTATGAAAAATAACGTCGTCGTAAAGTTTACGTTCATCGTTTGATTTCTAAACCTCCCAATAATGAAAACTAGCCAACAAACCTCTTCTTTCTGTGATTCAGTCATCCTGTACTCTTTCTTATTAGAAATAGATCATGTCCCAAGAAGGCGATGAACGTAAACTTGCTGCACTTTTTTCTGTAAAATAGAAGGTCTTTGTATTAGGCCCTAGGCCTACCTACATTTTTTTGGGTCACCCTGTACTTAGCAGACAGCCACACTCTCGCCGTGCTCGCTAACCTTTCAGAATTCGGTGGTCAAAAACTACTTCAGGCAACAAAAACGGTCAACATGGTCAAAGAAATCGAACAGTAACACAGTTCTGTACCTCAATTTCCAACGAAACTTGCACGTAACAACAATTACAAATCGAAAACTCAGCAACAGCTTACATTACAAGCAAAGCATTACAAGGAAAATATTTCAACTTTAGAACCAGACGCCATCTTGTTTCTTTGAGCTATCGAGTAGACTGGTCCGCTGCCCACGGTGTACCAGTGAAGCTATATTTTGGTACCGCGATCCTCCGTTAGGAGGGGCCACAGGACCGCGGTGTAACGTTTTGGAATGTTCCCCATCTGTGAGTGTTCCCCCACAATTATTTTACGACATAAGCTGCGATTTGATAATAGGGGACACAGTAGAGAAACGTGTCGATTTACCGCAGTGTTTCCTTCTGTGCCAGATCACAGGAACTTCAATGTTTATAGCAAAAAAACACGCCAAAGGGCCGGAGCTAGGCCCGTAAAACTAAAAGCACCCCTTAGGCCACATAAAATAAATAACGTGTTTCTCATCAGAACATTGGTGAAGGTAAGGTCCGTCAGGGCAATTTATATTTTATATTTTATATATAAATTTCTAGGAATTTTACGGAGAAAGATAGACCACGGCAATTTATAATTTTCTTTTTGAAGAAAATGTACATCAAAGTGCAACAGTTCGGGGTCATGAAGGTCGGCCCGGGAGCGGTATAGATTCCTAACCAGTATATCCATTACGAAATGAAATTAACGAAGTGAATGGTGGGTTAATGGTTGGGTAAGTGTAAGGGTTAGGGTTAGGGTCAGGGTTAGTGTTGGGGGTAGGATTAGGATTGGGGTTAAGATTAGGGTTAGGATTAGCTTTTGCTATATATTGGTTAGGAAAAAAAAGTTGGTCGTAATGGATATATCGGTTAGGAAAAAAAATTCGCGGCCCGGGAATAGGGAGACCACGCACACGTGGCAAATTCAGGCCTGTCACAACTGTTTACAACCTGTCAGTGTCAGGTTGCCAGAAGTGACTTTTTACACATCATGCTGCCCTGGACAATAAGTGTTCTTTATCTTTGAAAATACAATTTTTTTATTCAGCTGTGTTATTTTGTCAGGCCGGCCCATTTATCTTATCTATCTAATCTAATACATATAAAGCAAATTCGCCCGGTCTTTGTCACGAATGTTCTCTGCAACCGCTGCATGGAGGGAGCTGAGCAATACCTTATTCGATTGCTCTTGATACAAGGAGTGATCTTTTCAAGGTTAATAAAATCGGCCAAACTATGCTTTAAGAAGCGTTTTTCAGTCAAATTGCATCAAATTCAAAAGCAAAAAAATATCCACCCGGCACGAAAAATCCGTCCGGCCGCTGATGAGAAACAAGTAATTTTTTTATGTGGCCTTAAAGCGGATTGCTCGTGTCTGTCCAAAGTGAACCAAAAATAATAAAACGTCCCGTTTTATTCATAACAACAACTGGTAAATGCATTGCGGCGGCCGCTCCGGAAACGGTGCTGTGGAATCTTTGACTCGGCACGAACAGTCCGCTTTAATGCTAGTAAAGCTAGGAATCCACCGATTTTCTGCGTTGCGACTTGCTTTGCAACCTGCAACCTGCGATTGAATACGATCGAAGGAACTTACCCTGTTCCACTTCAAATCTTAGCTCTGTGTCAGCATCCAGCTTGTACTCACTCCTCGTGTTCTGAAACAAGAGATATCGGTCAATCAAAACAGGAATTGACCTCATATGTTCAGACGGGGTATAATAAGCTCAATGTCAAATCACATCATATTCAATGTTCTTCGGTTGAGGTTACAGTAACGCCTCCTCTGGCTCCGAGTCCGATCGATAGCGATAGGCCACCTACTTCAAATCATGAATCAATAGGGAGGTTTAGAAATCAAACGATAAACGTAAACGACAACGTTATTTTCGTACAGAAAATGCAATTTTATAAAATCTGGTGAATGTGTAGTCGGCATATGAAAAATAACGTCGTCGTAAAGTTTACGTTCATTGTTTGATTTCTAAACCTAGAAAACTACTAGTAAGTATAGAAAACTAGCCAACAAACCTCTTCTTTCTGTGATTCAGTCATCCTGTACTCTTTCTTATTAGAAATAGATCATGTCCCAAGAAGGCGATGAACGTAAACTTGCTGCCGCACTTTTTTCTGTAAAATAGAAGGTCTTTGTATTAGGCCCTAGGCCTAGGCCTACCTACATTTTTTTGGGTCACCCTGTACTGTACTTAGCAGACAGCCACACTCTCGCCATGCTCGCTGGAGGGCTAGGTCCACAATTAAATTTTCTGTACACGTCCTGTACATCGACTGTACATACATTTTGCCAAATAATTCAAAAACTACACATAGGAGCCAATTCAAATTTTCACAGCCTCAAGTGGCACTTGTTGAGAATATCATATTTGAGTTTCATTAAATTCCAATGATTCTAACTCTTTTTATTGGCAATTTTCTCGGACAATGTAAATATCATACGAAATCGCCGCCATTTCACAGCCCTGAAAACAGTATCCTTACACCCCTGCCGGGAACGGTAAATATCAGGCTAAAATAAAACGGGCCTAGTATGTATTAGACTACTATATTCCGATCTAAAGGAGCCAATTCTGAATATCCTACCCCAAATTATGTCTTGATAGCCCACATTTACATGTTACAGGGTGTTTTTATTACGCACTACCAGCTTGTCCCATGGTCCCACTGTACAGTTTTTCCTGGACCTAGCCCTGGAGATCAGCGGCGGACGAAGTGTCCGGAACCTTTCAGAATTCGGTGGTCAAAAACTACTTCAGGCAACAAAAACGGTCAACATGGTCAAAGAAATCGAACAGTAACACAGTTCTGTACCTCAATTTCCAACGAAACTTGCACGTAACAACAATTACAAATCGAAAACTCAGCAACAGCTTACATTACAAGGAAAATATTTCAACTTTAGAACCAGACATGCCAGACGCCATCTTGTTATTTCTTTGAGCTATCGAGTAGACTGGTCCGCTGCCCACGGTGTACCAGTGAAGCTATATTTTGGTACCGCGATCCTCCGTTAGGAGGGGCCACAGGACCGCGGTGTAACGTTTTGGAATGGGAGTGTTCCCCATCTGTGAGTGTTCCCCCACAATTATTTTACGACATAAGCTGCGATTTGATAATAGGGGACACAGTAGAGAAACGTGTCGATTTACCGCAGTGTTTCCTTCTGTGCCAGATCACAGGAACTTCAATGTTTATAGCAAAAAAACACGCCAAAGGGCCGGAGATCTAGGCCCGTTAAACTAAAAGCACCCCTTGCTTAGGCCACATAAAATAAATAACTTGTTTCTCATCAGAACATTGGTGAAGGTAAGGTCCGTCAGGGCAATTTATATTTTATATTTTATATTTAAATTTCTAGGAATTTTACGGAGAAAGCCATAGACCACGGCAATTTATAATTTTCTTTTTGAAGAAAATGTACATCAAAGCGCAACAGTTCGGGGTCATGAAGGTCGGCCCGGGAATAGGGAGACCACGCACACGTGGCAATTTCAGGCCTGTCACAAACTGTTTACAACCTGTCAGTGTCAGGTTGCCAGAAGTGACTTTTTACACATCATGCTGCCCTGGACAATAAGTGTTCTTTATCTTTGAAAATACAATTTTTTTATTCAGCTGTGTTTATTTTGTCAGGCCGGCCCATTTATCTTATCTATATCTAATACATATAAAGCAAATTCGCCCGATCTTTGTCACGAATGTTCTCTGCAACCGCTGCATGGAGGGACATGAGCAATACCTTATTCGATTGCTCTTGATACAAGGAGTGATCTTTTCAAGGTTAAAATTTTAAAATCGGCCAAACTATGCTTTAAGAAGCGTTTTTCAGTCAAATTGCATCAAATTCAAAAGCAAAAAAAAAATATCCACCCGGCACGAAAAATCCGTCCGGCCGCTGATGAGAAACAAGTAATTTTTTTATGTGGCCTTAATGCTAGTAAAGCTAGGAATCCACCGATTTTCTGCGTTGCGACTTGCTTTGCAACCTGCAACCTGCGATTGAATACGATCGAAGGAACTGATACCGATTGCCGACTGAAATACTGAGACATCTTCGACATTGGTGGAAATCACATGATGTGACACACATCTAGCGAGTCCACTTCGGCGATCGAGTGCCCAGTTGCAACCCAACCCAGTTACAAAGCAAGTCGCAACGCAAAATCAGCTTGAAAATCAATGCTTCTCTGAAACAAAAGTGCCCGGGACGCAAATTTTTTTTTCCCAACCAGTATAGATTCCCAACCAGTAGGCCTATATCCATTTATACGAAATGAAATTTACGAAGTGAATGGTGGGTTAATGGTTTGGTTAGTGTAAGGGTTAGGGTTAGGGTTAGTGTTGGGAGTAGTATGAGGATTAGGATTAAAATTAGGATTAGGATTAGCTTTTGCTATATAGGTTGGGAAAAAAAAGTTGGTCGTAATGGATATATCAGTTGGGAAAAAAAAATTCGCGCCCGGGACTGCCTTCGGCGGCCATTAAACAACCAATTTTCAAGGTGGCGGATGGCGGCCATTTTGGATTTTGGCCCCCTGCGGAGTTAGCTCACACTCGCGAGGGTCACCCCCGCTAATTTTTTAAATTAACCTTCATACATGACGAATCCACTGAGAAACCAACCTTCGTTCTCCACGGTCACGGAAGTCCTCCAGATGACCCAAATATTACTGCAGGGCAACCCCTTTATCGCCTCCCCACCCATAAATAGGCCTGTACCAGACTTTATCTCGGCGGTAAATCAACTGATCACCTCTCAAAGGAAATGAAAAGAATAAGAGTTATCAAACCATCAGCTGTTTGTTCCCCGGGATGATGCGAATAAGGTATAAAGCCTTTGTTGGCGCTTTTAAAACTCTTACTCCACGAGTTGCGGAGGACAAACAAATTCCTCGAATAAAGGTCCTGGAGCATGCTGCTGTGGAAGTTTTTCAGTTGGTTTCTCCTGCTCGGGTTGGCGAAAGGACAGAGAATTATAGACAGCAGATTGAGCATTATAAAGGACAGGCAAGCGGATCCGACCGACAACAAACATTCCCGTCTCGCCTTCTCCACCGTCACTGGCAGTCTTCGCTGTGCCGAATGGGAAGGTGACGCAACTGACAAGGATCTTTGGAGCTCCTGGGTAGATCTTGGGACTCCTAGTTCTGATATACTCTCCAATCCCTCAACAGTTCACGACAAGAGCAACCTGACCCGTGTCTTCTGCCAGGGAAAGGATGGACAAGTCTACACCATGACGCAGCGGCACGGAGAGGTGGGTTGTGCAAGCTTCCACCAATGGACAAACGTTGGCGATCGTCTCCTTATCAATTCTTGGGTGGTACCGTTGATGTACGTGACAGGAAAGGACACTGTGACAGCACTCCTGTCTAGGAGGGATTCAAGACTCTACGTCTTCGCAAGATCCTTCACCAGCCCGTCTATGCTGTTCTACACCGTGTTACTCGGCAATGGTCCGGGCGAGGTCTTCGGCTCATGGATGATTCTGAATGGAGACCTTGTATCCGACGTGAGTGTCATCGACAATGGCTTAACCAATTACCTTGAGGCGTATGGTATTTTTGCCAATGGTGACGTGCACAGGATCTGGCAGCGGGCTAGAGACGGGAGCTGGTCCTCGTGGACGAGCCTGAGTGAGTGCTTTAGTCATTAATATCAGGGCGCTGCTCTAGCGTACAATGGAAATACCGAGTATCATAAAGGAATCAACCATAAAGGTTCAACTGACAAATTTAGCATTTTATAAATGTGGACAATATCCCTTTAAAACCCAACAGATTTGCTCTGCAAATTTTGTTGAATTCCGACTAGTTGATCTTATGATACAAAAGGTCTGAATTAATGAGAACCCCACGAACGATGTGTGTTCAGGGTCTTCGGTGTACATTTGAATAGGCTGACGTACATTTGTACATGGAACACTAATTGTGCTGAAAATAGCTCAGTTATCGTCAGAAATGGAATTCAAAGCATTATGTTGGCAGGTTCATGTACCTCTTCACCACAAAAAAAGTTGAAGCTCGTGCCTATACGTAAAGCCAAAATTCAGGCAGTGAGAGACATCTGGTGGCAACACAGGAAGTGTATCCCTCAGTAAGCTCATCGTTCGTAGTTAAACCTTTATGGTTTATTCCTTTATGCTAGTATGTCACATTTTGGTACTTTCGAGAAAAATGGGTTTATGTTTCCAGCTCCAATATTAAGAGTTGGAATGACAACTTGGACGAGTTTTGTTGTGGAAAACACTTCTAGGCCTAGGCCTAATTAATTGTTCTGAGGTACATTTTAAGATGTTTCAAAAAATATGTTATATAACAGAATTAGATGCGACTTGCTATGTTTTACCTCTGTTTTCATGCTGACTTTGCAAATGTAAAAACCTAGTAAGTCACAATTCTGATGCCTATTGATGTCCCTTGGGGTAATAAATGAGACACATTGTGTAAGGACAAATAGAAATTTTATTAATTTGAAAATTGAAACCATTTCGAGCTTCCTAAACACTCTAACACTCTTCAGTGACTCACCTGAGGTACAGAGGAAAAACATAGCAAGTCACAGGTCCACATCACTACACAAAACAGGCAAGTGTGCTCTTACTAGGTTTTACTTTGGGAAGCAATGACCGAGTGGTGCACTTACTATGTCTTGCCTCTCTCATTCTGAGGCTTTGGCAGACATTTTGTAAACAAAAACTGTCTATTATGATGAAAAAATAGCTAGCAAATACGAATTTGGCCTTAACTCATTTTTTCCAAAAATGTGACTTACTAGGTATTTCCATTGGACGCTAGAGCTGCGCAGAGACGTCGGGCCTCACAGCTGTACTGTTTCTAAGCCTAGTTTCGAATACAGGGCCCTGTCAGTCACAACAGACAATAGGGAGGTTTCGCAAATCTGACGAAAAACGGAAGTACGAAATACGAAATTGGACTTCATTTCCATGACATAATGTATTTCAGGAAATGGTTGGTACCACAAATATCGCCTGCTGCAAGAGTATCTTTTAGCGTACGACGTTAGAACGATAGAGTTACGGTGTAAACTTTGAAATTTACCTTTCGTTTCCACTTCGTAGATACGAAGTGGAAATTTAAAAAATCAAGATGCACCATAACTCTTTCGGTCTTACATGACATGCAAGACGCACTGGCAGGAGGGACATTTGTGGTACATGTACCAACCATCCGTCTCCAGAAATACTAGGTCCTGGAAATGCAGTTGAATTTCGTATTTCGTACTTCGTGTTTCGTCAGATTTGCGAAACCTCACTTTTCTGACCATATTGCACTTTATATCGGGTCTTCGGCTACCACTATTTGTACCACGATTCAAATTTTACAACACAGGTGTAACGTTTTTCAGTGTGGCCGTTTTTCTGTGTGATTCCCATTGTTCGGAACACACTGGGAAACGGACTTGCCGTTTCACTGTGTGTCGCCCATTGTCAAGTCGCCGCTTATTCCGTCAATCTATTGTAATGTCACACTGGCGCACGGGCCTCATACTGAAAAACGTTACACCGGTTCTGATTGGCCTCCTCTTCGAGAGGTAGCGGATTCGCCGCGGACCGGTCAATTTCTCGAAGGGTGAAGTGCGATGTAACGCAGTGGTGAGCAGATCGGCTTTGGATTTTCGAAGATGACTTAAAGGGCCTCTAGAGGCAGCCCAGCATGGCTGGGGAAAACCCCGGGAAAACCCAGGTTCAATACCTCGTACTGGTGATTAACGTTAAAGTGGCGCCGCCTAGCTGAAGAACCGGTACTGATAGTAGCCTAATGGCGAGCTGCCTCTAGAGGCCCTTTAAGCATGGCGCACACGAGCGATTTTTTGAGCGATTTTCTAGGCGACTAGTCTTGCGACCACAGGAGCGACTGAACATATTTTTAGTTTTTTTGACTCGTTTGCGACAAATGCTTCACTGGGAGATCAGTGATGTCGCGGATGACATCATTGATCGACCTCAAAGGTAATTATCGCATGCGACCTAGTAGTCGCATCGGTAGTCGCCCCCATTTAGTCGCTCGTGTGCGCCTATGCTTTAAGGGCTCCGCACACTGGCGACTAAAATGGGGGCGACTACCGATGCGACTACTACGTCGCCTGCCGTAATTACCTTTGCGGTCGATCAGTGATGTCATCCACGACATCATTGATCTTCCAAAGAAGCATTTGTCGCAAACAAGTCAACAAAAACTAAAAAAACTGAAAAATGTTCAGTCGCTTCTGTGGTCGCAAGGCCGGTCGCCTACAAAATCGCTCGAAAAAATCGCTAGTGTGCGGTGCCCTTTACCAACGTGCCGATGCTAATGCGTGTAAAGGCGGGTTTACACTTCATTCGCCCCTCGACGGACGACCACGGTGGCACGGCGAGCGACATCGCTCGATCATTTTTTTCGTAGCAACTTTGAACTGGATTTATTTCAGAAATTTTTCTCCTCCAACCTTTGATTCCTGTCTGCAGGCTTTGGACAAGCTGACCTGGTCACTAGCATCCGCCCAGTCGCTCAGACAATGAGCGACGGCTTCTTCAACGGCCGCACCGAGGTTTTCGCCATGGGGAAAGATGGCATGATCCGACACTGCTACCAAACTACTTGTAATATGGGTGAAAACGCCTGGGGATTTTGCACGTGGTTTCGATCATTTTTTTCGTAGCAACTTTGAACTGGATTTATTTCAGAAATTTTCCTCCTCCAACCTTTGATTCCTGTCTGCAGGCTTTGGACAAGCTGACCTGGTCACTAGCATCCGCCCAGTCGCTCAGACAATGAGCGACGGCTTCTTCAACGGCCGCACCGAGGTTTTCGCCATGGGGAAAGATGGCATGATCCGACACTGCTATCAAACTACTTGTAATATGGCTGAAAACGCCTGGGGATTTTGCACGTGGTCCTGGTGGTTCAAAATCGAATCACGACTGGTAGAGCCAATATCTAATGTCAATAGCCTTGCCGTTGGGAAAAACATCTACGGCGGGAACGAGGTGTATATCATTGGCAGAGACTACAGGTAGGAAATTTTTACAGGAAAAGATTTTGAGGTGAGATCAAGTTACTTTAAAGATTGTGACGTCAAATGTTGAAATGAGGAATACCTTTTTATGAAGTGACGTAATTCTAAAAATACAATGGTAGATCTATGCTCACAGAGACGTTTTCATGGTAACATCAAAATATCCCGCAAAATATTAAGGCGAAAGGATTTGTTTTCAGCATACAGCTTCACCAAACCTGATGCACCCATTGCATTCATTAATAAAGGGCCTGTCACACTGGAGTAGTTCTCAAAACGTCCTGCCCCGCCCTAATAAAATCGTAAAACGGGCCAGAACGTGTGAAGTTGGCCAAATAAGTTATCTCAAAGTTGTGGAGCACTCTTCCCGTCCCAGCCCATCCCTGAAGTTCGTAAAAAGACTGTAAAAAGTTGCCACTACGTCCACTCCGTTCGCACACAGTTTGAGTCCGTTGGCAAAATTTTCAAGAACGTACTGAGAACTAGCTCAGTGTGATGTACACTCGGCCCCAGTGTGTATCCGACGTCCCGGTCTCCTACACACTGGCACATTTGGGGCTCAAAAGCCGGTAACACCACTAGATGGCACTCCACTGGGCTCCAGCCAATCACCACGCTTTCTCACTCATAATTCCCGCGGAAATTACTTCCAGGAAAAACCCAACCTCGTCCCCAGGGGTATAGTTCGCTCAGACAACCTTGGACCACTCGCCATATTGTCAGAAAGCGAACGAGGTTGGAAAAACCCAAGGACCCGTGCTACCACCACGCGGTCTTCACGACTGTTAATCTCTAAAAGAGCCAGACGCGGAGTGTGATTTACCGAAGGGGTGAGCCCGTAGCGTCTGGCCAAGCGAGACTAAGTGTGATGGGGTATAAGTGAAAAACATTCTCAACTTCGAGCGCAAAACTGTGCCAGATGGTGTTTACCGAAATATGACGGACAGACCCGAAGGACCGATTTCACAAAGGGTAAACTTCGTCAAATGCATGGTGGCGTGCGTGCATTCAGTGAAGTTACACGCGTCTAAAAGCTACGTTTAGCTGACACGCGGAACGCGGAAGCGGACATGCGGAACGCGGAAGCGGAAAATGCAATGCATTTTCGCATACAACATATCGCTTCCGCCGGGGATTCCGCGTCCCTATACCGCATTCCGGATGTCTGGTAAACGCAGCTTTAGTCGCTTCTAAAACAAAACATGTCCCCCAAAGGGCTGATCCCGAACTATATTGTACATGTCAACTATGTTTTTCTTTACCTGTAGGTTGCATCGACTATGGCAACGGGAGAAAGGGATGACATGGAACTCGTGGGAGGCCATCGGAGAACCCTTGCCGAGTGTTGGGTCTCTTCCTGTTGTCGGGAAGGAACTCTGGTGGGGTGTCCATTTTGAAGATGCCGCTCATTCAAAGGTGTGGATCAGGGGCGGATCCATTTCGATGTCGGGAAAGAGGGGGCGTACTGTGCTAGAAACATTGTGAATTGTGAAACACAGTGAATTTCAATGATTTGCTCCAAATTTCAGAATTTCACGATCAATTTTACAGATTTTTTGGCCGAAAGGGGGGCGGGCGCACCTGAGGCGAACTGCTTATCTGTCCACTGGGCGGCGCATTTCACTGTGTTGTCACGGAAATTGCCGAGCAGTTCCCTTCGGAAGTTCCGAATGGTGCGCCCCCTTGGATCCGCGCCTGCGATTCCTTTATCTTGGTCATGGTTCGACAAGAGAACCGCAAAGGATGTTAAAAAAGTTTAAGTTGAGGGTTTTATTCTGATATCAACAACCGTAGATGTTATCATCCGACTTCACATTCTGTATTGACATGAAAATGGTCATGGGTGTTCGAATTTCTTCCAGATCATAGCAGTCAGACAGAACCGCACCCTGATCGTCTACCCTCCAAATATTGCCTTCGGGGGCATCGTTGCGATCGGCTGGAATATTCCCAAGGACGAGAGTTCAGAGATGGATTGGATAGGGGTTTTCAGAACCGGAGATACCAATGACAAACTCCTTGACTATAGGTTAATAGGGAACCTACAATGAGCAATCAGGCAGAAGACACGACCCCCTTGCGAAAAAGTCCAGACTTAACTTATCCTTAAGCATGGCGCACACGAGCGATTTTTTGAGCGATTTTCCAGGGACTAGCCTTGCGACTACAGGAGCGACTGAACATATTTTTAGTTTTTTTAGGTTTTTTTTGACTCGTTTGCGACAAATGCTTCACTGGGAGATCAGTGATGTCGCGGATGACATCACTGATCGACCTCAAAGGTAATTATCGCATGCGACCTAGTAGTCGCATCGGTAGTCGCCCCCATTTTAGTCGCTCGTGTGCGCCATGCTTTACACGCAGTCCATGGTATCATGATGCAAAGTGGATGTTGTTTGTCAATTAATACTTTACTTCGTTGTAGGTATGTTAACAACAAATTAAACCCCGGTGATAAACCAGTCCCCCAGGGCAGGACCGGAATGAAGTTGTTCCTGCCAAAAGGGAACTACGAAATCCGATATCTTGTACACATCAAAGAGGAAGGCCACATTAGCCTGGTGAAGAGAGGTAACTTCTCAAATGATATACAGTGGTGTGAATTAATATTCGAACAGAGGGAATTGAGCTTTTCATTAAAGGCAAAGTTTGTCACTTCGGTATTCCAAAATTATTTGGAGTCAGTCCTAGAATGCACTCCTCTAGTCTGATATGTTTTCGCTGAATTCAGATACTGCATATCACGAGAATGGTGAAATATTGAAATTTGACTATTTCATGAGATTTGCTATTATCAACATTTCGTCCGGATATTTTGTGGACTTTTTTCTCTTGCAATAACATGTTGAATGGGGGTATAATCTGGTGCTGTTTGAATGTTGATATTGATTCGCACATAGCAGATATTCAACTTATCATTTTCGTGAGATTTCCCACGATTTTGATATTTTGCAATACTTATGAAGTGACTTAATCAAAAGTGTTTTTGCTGGAATTGATGTAGGATATCATTGTCTATCTGATCCAACTTCATCTTACAGTTGCGAGCGATACAATGATTCTGCCTTTAATGAAAAGCTGAACTCCCTCTGTTCGAACATTAATTCACACCACTGTACGTCACAAGATATAGGCCTATCCACCCACCCTTAGCAAAAACAAACAGGGATTGATATCTTGAAATGATCAGCCATTGAGAAGACAGTGCACACGACGGAGATATAACTTTGATTGGTTGAGTGACCGCAGCAGCCCCGGCGAAAAAAGAATCAACGTGTCTGATTGGATGTGTCAGGGAGAAGTCTTAAACCGATACGGGACTGAAGTGGCAAACTTTCAATCTCAGATAGAATTTCGCATCTGCTCCCCATCTCCCCCCCCCCTGCCCCCGATCATCGGGAATTTGTCGTTATATTATTATGGAGATCATTCTCAGCAGGACAACCTCACGTGGTCATTTTCCAGATCTCGTCAGCAACTCTTCGTCAACGATGCCGAGGTCGAGACAGGTGTTCCGTGGACTGCGCAGAGGCTTAGGACAAGAAAGAACAGGGAAACTGGACTGCGTTGTAAAAGGCGATATGATGGTGGCTAAATTTCACACGGCCTTTCACGCATTTTCAGCGAAACAGGTAGGTTTTCCATTTTGCCGTATTGCCCAGTCCTGACTGCCAATTTTATCTTGCTGTCTTGGTTTGAATGTTGATTTAACTGACATTCGTTTTACACGCATCCTTGTGGCGTAAAAGTGATGACTGAAAATTGTCAACGTGTCCACCGGGCGTGTCCAAGGGCAGTATGCTTGGGTCGGACTTTAGCCTAAAGTGTAGCTGAAGTTAGACTTTGGCCCGTATTTTAGAATGCTCCACAACGTACAGGCTATTATTCTTCTGTTGAGAACAATAGCCTTGAGGAACTCCTTTACGTCGAGGAGCATTCTAAAATGCGGGCCATGTCTATGCTTGAAGCATTGAAAAAAGTCTGACTTTAAAGAAAGTCTGGCCGAAGTCCGACCAGCATACGGCCCTAATTCTTTACTTGACTTTCATCCCGCCGTTTCAGTTCTATTATGGTATTCGCCTGCTGGGCAAAGCCCTGTATTTCCTGTTCAAATCCATAACGGACTGCGGTGAAGCAAGGCTAATTGTGAAGATTCTTGGATTCGCAATGGACCTAATGGAATGTACAGTGAATCTGTGTATTGGCTTGATAATCAACTTGGCCAAGGAAGTTTACATTTTGGTCCGAAAGAGGTAAAGTATTCCAGGGTCGGATCCAGGGGGGGGGGGCGTACGCCCCCTATTTTTGCAGAGCACTGATTTTTTTTAGCAAGAAAAATTTAAGCACATAAAAAATCTGAATTTTTTGCTCTCAGATGCCAGAAAAATGCATCTAAAAGCACTTAAATTGTCAAATTTTGGGCTTCGCGCTTTCAGTGCTCACCACCTTCGGCGAGCTACGCCCCCTTCTGCCAACCCTGGATCCAACCCTGTATGTTTTAAACAAAATGAAATAGACTCGACAAAAAGTTTGTGGATAGACTGGTTTCCGTCTTTTCCGGTCCACTCCCGCGGCGCTACTGTCCGTCGTGGCGGTGCAGTCGCGGAGGGCAAAGATGGACTAAATTTGAGGAATATGAACATTGATGTTTTGGATAACATAATAGATTTCTTTTCTTTTTCTAGGTATGAGATATATAGTTACATACGGGCTGCCACCAGTGCATTCAACATTGGCGCCTACGAGCAGGGTGGCTTGTGTATCGGGCGCCTCGTCCGGGACGGAATTGGCCTTCCAAGTGGAGAATTTTCAATAGAGGCAGATTTAATTAACGATTTGCTCCGAACGTCCAAACAGGTGTTATCACACATAGTCAAATAAGAATGGCAAATTTTGTCATAGTACCGGCCGGGTAACGTGATTCAATTAAAGGTGTCTGATATGTCATTGTAGTATGAAATCTGCTTTATTAAAATAAGAGGACACTGTGATAAGTCAACCGATAGTCCAAAAACTGGAGAAAAATTGAAACGGTGAGGCTGGAATGGTATTCAGTGCCATGGGATCATTAGTGTCACAAGAGATAATCCCGTATCAACAAGCGAATGTCTGGAGAGCGTGCGATGATTGGCAAGGGCGTCGGACTAGTGACAAGCCCCCAGTTGCGATTCCGGTCGGGTCGCCACCTTGTCACAGCTGCTCTGAAAGGATCCAGTGAGGGCCGAAAAAGCTGTTTCTTGCGNTTTGGGCTTCGCGCTTTCAGTGCTCACCATCACCTTCGGCGAGCTACGCCCCCTTCTGCCAACCCTGGATCCAACCCTGTATGTTTTAAACAATGAAATAGACTCGACAAAAAGTTTGTGGATAGACTGGTTTCCGTCTTTTCCGGTCCACTCCCGCGGCGCTACTGTCCGTCGTGGCGGTGCAGTCGCGGAGGGCAAAGATGGAAACCGGTCTAAATTTGAGGAATATGAACATTGATGTTTTGGATAACATAATAGATTTCTTTTCTTTTTCTAGGTATGAGATATATAGTTACATACGGGCTGCCACCAGTGCATTCAACATTGGCGCCTACGAGCAGGGTGGCTTGTGTATCGGGCGCCTCGTCCGGGACGGAATTGGCCTTCCAAGTGGAGAATTTTCAATAGAGGCAGATTTAATTAACGATTTGCTCCGAACGTCCAAACAGGTGTTATCACACATAGTCAAATAAGAATGGCAAATTTTGTCATAGTACCGGCCGGGTAACGTGATTCAATTAAAGGTGTCTGATATGTCATTGTAGTATGAAATCTGTTTTATTAAAATAAGAGGACACTGTGATAAGTCAACCGATAGTCCAAAAACTGGAGAAAAATTGAAACGGTGAGGCTGGAATGGTATTCAGTGCCATGGGATCATTAATGTCACAAGAGATAATCCCGTATCAACAAGCGAATGTCTGGAGAGCGTGCAATGATTGGCAAGGGCGTCGGACTAGTGACAAGCGCCCAGTTGCGATTCCGGTCGGGTCGGCGCCACCTTGTCACAGCTGCTCTGAAAGGATCCAGTGAGGGCCGAAAAAGCTGTTTCTTGCGTCCCCCAGAAAGTTGTCTGGAGAGACTATAAAGTCTGCTGATCACGCTAATTGTGGATATTAGACTGTACGGTACCCTTAATATGCTTTGGTATGTGAAGTGGCAACTGAATTTCGGTCTCATCACCGACCGCCCCATTTCCTCACCTTGAGATCTTTCCCAATGGTAAAAACCTCATTTCCACCATGAATGTTGCGAGCCGTGCTGATGGCATTGATTCTTGACAGAACTGGCATGGGAACACCTTGGCTTTGATCTTGAACCACCAGGACCATGTGCACAGTCCCCACGCATTGTTTACCATGTCGCAAGTCGTCTGGTAGCAGTGGTGAATCATACCGTCTGTTCTAAGGGCGAGGACTTCAGTCCGGCCGTTGTAGGTGCTTGGGCCCATGGACTGAACGACAGGTCGACTGGTGGTTACGAAAGTATAGGTTGTCCATAGCCTGCGGAAAGTAACGATGCGTAGTGTCGTTGCTGACGAAAAACAGGCGCAGGAGAAGTGTGCCAATATAGCATGGCGCACACGAGCGACTAAAATGGGGGCGACTACAGATGCGACTACTACGTCGCATGCGATAATTACCTTTGAGGTCGATCAGTGATGTCATTCGCGACATCACTGATCTTCCAATGAAGCATTTGTCGCAAACGAGTCAACAAAAACTGAAAAAACTAAAAATATGTTCAGTCGCTGCTGTGGTCGCAAGGCCGGTCGCCTAGAAAATCGCAAAGAAAAATCGCCCGTGTGCGCCATGCTTTAGGCAATTTAAAGCTAGGAAACCATTGCTGATTTTCTGCGTTGCGACTTGCTTTGCAACCTGCCTGCGATTGAATACGATCGCAAGGAACTGATACCGGTCGCCGACCGATTGCCGACTGAAATTGACCACATCTTCCCCCATTGGTGGAAATCACGTCCAGCGAGTCCACTTACGGCGATCGAGGGCCCAGTTGCAACGCAACCCAGTTGCAAAGCAAGTCGCAACGCAAAATCAGCTTGAAAATCAATGGTGGATTCCTTGCTTAAAGGTTACATCATCTGGGTGAAAATCTCGCAAAGGACGTGAGCAACTGGGACAGAAAAATTTGGGTGCTACCATCCACAAAATTGAGAAAATGAAACTTACTTAAACTCGTCCAAGAGGACCAACTTTTGTCTTTCCACTGCCAAATTCTGTAGACACTCCCATCAGCGAAAATTCCGTACGCCTCTAGATAAAAGGTGAAGTCATTGTCGATGATGCTGACGTCTGATACGAGGTCGCGCCTCGGCTTCGGGCAAAGACGTAAATATTGGAATCCCGTCGGGTCCGAATGGCAGTCAGCGAGTCCTTCCCGGTTACAGTCTTGGCGGCCTCGGCGTCAAACGGTAGAGAGTTGTCCGAAACCTTTGTAGACTGCTGAGGGGTGAAGCTGGCGCAGCCACTCTTTCCGCGGCGTTGGGTACACCGAACCTCGGAGCTGCTAGAAAAGTTCCTCAAAGAACAAACCTACGGGTATGATTTCTCAGCTCGGTAACTTTACTGTAGTGTAGCCATGGTTGTCTTATAGGCGTGCTGCCCTTTGGTACCGTGGCTGGAAAGTATCATATTTATTTTTTTTCTGAATATTTATTTTTTTTCTAAATTATTATTTTTCATTCTAAATTCGATTTTTTCAATATCCGCCGAATGGCGAAAATTATTTCCACCATGCCCATAATTATTCCCACCGTGCCCATAATTATTTCCGCCGCCTGGCGAAAATTATTTTCGCCGTGCCCATAATTATTTCCGCCGCCTGGCGAAAATTATTTCCGCCGTGCCCATAATTATTTCCGCCA
>NMRB01002640.1:65819-95970 GCA_002633025.1 Notospermus geniculatus | reverse complement strand
TCGAACATACGGGTATTGCCATAGTCATTATGCCATGAAATTCCTGACAAACCTCTCTAAAAACTTCTGAAAATGCAGTTAGGGGATCCTCTGGTATATTCCATCCACCCATGTTCAAGTATTTTGCAAAGTGGTCTTTCTGTGACAAACGAAAGAAGGTCAAATTTTTGCAACGTCAAAAGTGGCCTCCTGAACCTTTTCCAAACTTTTAGTCTGCTCATATCCATCCTAGAGTAATGATTTTGGTGTCAAACTACAGGTTTTGTGGGGCAAGGAATTCAGTTTCACCATATTCAAATAGCTCAATACACTACATCCTACCAAAATCCAAGATGGCCGCCGTGGACAAGCCCGGGAAGATGACAAAATCAATCGCTATGGAAATTGCTTTTTATTGGCAGCAATGTTGCATAAAGGTATGAAATACATGTCTACAATCATTAGTATTGTTGAGAAAGTATGAGGATTTCAATAATTCCGAGACCTGGGTTTGTCGTAAACAAAGAATAACCTGCAGTTGAACCACCTCCTGCCATATCAGAGATAGCTCTCAGAATGTTCTTTACATGACACCCACAATTAGTGTAATACATGTACCGGTAATATGATTCCTAATACTAGTATTTTCAAAGAATCCCTGGATACAGGTTACTATGATGAAAAGTTGTTAAGAGTTGATCAACTCTTGGGGCCGTATCAATTGTTCATGTTTGCCAGGGCATGATGTGACAATGGAAAAGTTGTGGCTCAACCTGAGTTCAAGATAATCTTCGTTTGGTGCATACGCGCACGGCCCTTGATGCGCAAAACAAGACGCTGGGACATGAAATGCCATGATCAATGAAATCAATTGATTTACGAACTTCCAGGTTGTTCACTGTCAATATCAACTTCCTCCTCGTTTCCCTGTTTTCTGTTGTTTGGATTATTGCATTCTGACCCACAGGAACACACCTCGATGCATTCAAGACCGGCCTGCCAGCATTGGCATTTTCCGCCACTGCAGCTCTTGTCAGTGCAACACATGTGAGTGATATCTCTCACTTCAACAGGAGCAGATTCTTTTTTGTACAAGATTGGCTGCAATTCATTCACATCCATGCTCCATCCATGGCCAACAGGACTAATGATATCTGGCTTGGCAATGTGGCTCTGACACCACACCATTGACTGGTATAGCGCACGAAGAGCATGTTGCTCATAGGCATCCTCTGTTGGCGGCAATTGTGAGGCTGGTTTGTCAGTGGTGGTTGCAAGGCGGAAGCGTAATTCATTCAACGATGATAGGTTTTTGGCCTTTTTCCCATACAGCAACAAAACAAACTCTCTTGCCGATAGGAGGAACTTAGCAACATCCTGTACAGCCCCCAAACCTTGCAATGTTCTGGAATTTTTTATGAGAACTGAGTATGCAGAACGCTTTCCCATCCGGTAGAATGCGCACGTACTGTCACATCCAGACAGCGCATGGACAGCGGGAAGGATTTGGCATACGTCTGAACCGAGCTTGCTCGCTATCTCATGGGCAGGAATGTAGCGCTCTCTTGTGGTGTCCTTCCCTGCGTGTCCACAGTGCATGAAGACTTCAGTTGACAGCATGCCTCTGTTCCAATAGTGCACAAGAAGTACCAGGACATCTGTGTCATCACACCTCAAAATTACTCGTGAGTGGCCCGACAGATTCACTGCAGGCAACAGAAGGCGCGTGTCTGCCTCCTCATGTGTACATCGAAGATCATTCACGTCAGATACACCATCTTCATTCAGGACTTTAACTAGCTCTCCATCTTTGAAACTCCTGCTAAAACTATCGATTTCTCAACTGGCAGTAGTTCACTACCGTAGGAACAAATGTAATCAGAAATGAACGCAGCAAGGCTTGCCTTATTTGCTGCTGACTTTAAGAAGCATCTATAATTCGGAACATCCCTGGTACCGTGGATGAGAATGGCTATGCCAGCATCGGTGGTGCCACGACGGTCTCTTTCGGAAGACTTGATGCTGAGCTCCTTGTCGTATCTGTCGAACACTACTGTCACAACAGCAACTTCCATATCCCTATTGTTCAAAATCCTTATCAACCTCTTCAACACAAGTTTTCCAATATCATCGAAGGTCTTGAACTGACTTTCGTTGAGACTCTGGATCATGGCCATGCCGTCAATGAGGTAAGCATCAGTGTGTGAAGGGAGAGATATCTCCGGAAGTACTCGAATCTCATTCCCATTCTCCTCCAGTTTTGTAGCCAGCTCAGCCTTGTTCGTCTTTCTCATTTTGCCATCGTCGTGGAACATGGACGGAGGGACAGCTGCTAGCTCATATGACAGGACAGTATGCATGTCCACTTCTCGATATCTCGATACTGCAAGCAACCTGCGAAACAAGACCTCTGTGTCAATCATCAACTTCTTGTTCTTGTCATTGGCGATGCATTTCTTCATTGATGCAAACGAAGCTTGTGGTATCTTCTGGATAGGTTCCCAGAAACTTTTGGACTTTTCCAACAGTCGCTCCTTCGTGAAGCATTCCATTGCCGCCTTCCCTTTCTCTGTACCTTCTGTCAAGAACTCCTGCACCTTCTCAGTTGCAATTTGGCCAGTTGTTATGTTTACCAGGGTAGTTGGGACTGCATCAATGTCAAAAGGATTCTGACATTGTTCAGATGTCAGCTCCTTAATCCTCACAACATCATTCTGGTCCTTCTGTAGCCGAGCTGTGCCAAGGTCTTCATGGCTTTTCTTGGTTTTTGTGGCCTCCGACATTGCCCTGAAGCTCTGGGAGTACTCTCCTGTCACATAGCGACTAACAAGCCAACGCAGCAATGCACCCTTTCGCAGTGTGAATCCAATAACACCACCTCTACTTTTCGCTTCGCGATTGATGCTCTGCTCTAACGCTTGGTCAGTAGGTACGCAGTTAAACTTTCTGTCTGACCGCTTCACAACGAAACCACCATTCATCAAGTGTTTGAACATATCAGGGGCAGCCTTCTCCAAGGCCTGCATTTCTGCCAGGTACACGGGTGTGTAGCGTGCATAATTGATGCGACCAGTCAGGAAGAAGTACGGTAACGCATCCCTAACAGCTTCCAGGTGGAGTTCAAAGTTCGCCTCTCGATCTGCCCGAAGGAGCTTCAGGAGAATGCCTGCTGCATCTATGAAATTCACCCAAAACCAGAAGGTGGCAGACTGCTTTTTCCCATCAGCTTTGAATGTGTCTATCGTTCCCAAGACGGCTGAAGGGATATCTATTGCCTCACAGATGGCTGAACATGCATCAGGTGACTGACATTTGAAGGCATCGTCCAATTCCTTAATGAGACGTTGAGTGCTATGATCAAACCATGGTAAACACTTCTCTGCTGCAAACTTCTCTGCAGATATGAGGAAAAGGTGAGACAGGGCTTCATGCACCAGCCGTATGCCACGAATTCCCCTGTCATACTGCTTCCCTTCCAACATAGAGGAGACAGTGCCATCTGCGTAGTCACCAGATGCTGTCAACATGTATTTGAGACCGCCATCCCCAAATAACTTCCCAATACTAGCAATGAATGCCATGGTGAGGTGCATCCCGCCCAACCTCATAGTTACTCTTCTAGATAGAGGATCAGGATCTGCCCAGATAATCTGCACGGCTTTGCTATATATGGCCATGTCGGCAGTTACCAGAATGTGGTCCTGCCCCAGTGCTCTGGCCAGAGTAGCTAACCTGATGAGACTGGTGTATATCGTGGAATAATCGGACGGTGGACTCCTTATGAAGGGCAAGTACCTTATCCTTGCCAGTGGGATGTCTTTTGTTGTGACATCAGAATTAAACCCACCCCAAGCTGGGATATTTGGACTATCACCTGCACGGGCCAACAACCAAATCAAATCTTTCTGCTGTTCACCTGCTTGTTTCTCTTTTGTTTCGAATTTGCTTTCATTCCACTTCACACTTGGTTCTGGCTTCTTATGAGGTTTGTTGTAACGTTCCATCCTATCATCATCAGTGGCATCAGTACTGAGGCTTTTCCTGTTGGACTTCGGTATGGGTCGTTGTTCCTCAGAGTGTGCCGACCGCTGATAAACCACCATAGCCATGGCATGGGTAGTTTGTTTTCCGTCAATTGTATCTTCGTTTCTGTCGAAGTTGTCTATGGCCGCGTCAAGAGTGGTGTGGACATTTCCAGGTTCAAACTTTGACAGGTCTCTTGGAACATAAGCACCTGCCTCAGTGGACAACTGGTCCTCTGCTACTGAAGTAAGAAATTTGCGCACCTCACCATAGCTAATGGAGTGGCCAACAGAACTCAGGTCATCAATAAGATCCTTACTGCCATACTCATGGTGCATTCTAACCCCAAGTGAGAAGGTGATGGGAGTCCCAATTCTACACCCCAGTGAAATAAAGTGCAAAGTGCAAGAACTTTAAGGTCTATTTGACTTGAGTCACTCACTGAATCATAAGTGACTACCCCATCATAATCTTTCTTACATGTGCACCACGCTATGAAATTATAGAGGGCAGGGGGACAAAGGCTTTGGACTCACATCGGTTTATCTTCCCACTGGGGTCATACCCTTTGGACTGGAATGATAGACCAGATGTCAAATTGCGAATGATCCCAGCAGCCCTGTGCAGGATCACATTGTCGTCATCATCTGAACCTGTACCCATAGATTCAAGTTCACATTCACAGGATTCATTCATATGCACCTGTAACTGAGCAATCTTTTTTAGGGCATCACTTACAGTAATTTCACTTGAACATACAAGGTCTGACTTACCAGGTTGGGAAATGAATGAAAGTTTGTCACCAAAATGGTTGATCAATTTAACTTTGAGATACCTTGCTGAAAGTTCATCACTGTTTGAAAGTTCCTTTGAAATGTTAGAAAACTGTTCATGGAGAGAGGACAATGTCACAATGGTCGATTTGGTGGACAGTACAGTTGACTCGATCTCCCCGCAGAGACGGTTGAAAACTTGGTCGTCATCAGGTTGGCTTCCCTCCGCATGTGATGTGCTGGCCTTTGCCTTTGCTGCCTTGATGTTGTTTTTGCTGATGTAATGGGAATAACAAGAGCGGTGATACTTCGCATCCATTGCGAAAAGGTCTGGGTACGCTAACATACGCATTTTGATTTCTTCGTCATTTCTTTCCAAAGCTGCATCCAGTACACGTTTCCATGTTGTTTCCCCCTTTCCAGTAGATATTTGGGTTAGCTTTTCATTCCACACGTACGTCTCCCCGCAGATGAAGCAATCAGTTCTCACATTGAACTTAGAAGTGTCCAACCGGCTGAGCCTTGACAGACCAGATGACCCAGGCTGATCAGATGATGTTGTTGCCTTTTTTTGTGCGTAAACTACATTCCTCTTTGTTGTGTAGTTCGCTCTGCACTTCTTGTGGAACCTTATTGAGGTATTTTCATTCAGAATGTCATCCCAAAGGGGCAACAGTTTATCATAGACATGATCTCGACGAAGTTCTGCGGCTTTCCAGATAGATTCTAACCCTTTCTTGGTTGGGTTTGTGACAACTATATCAGCATGTGCCTTCAGCGACTCATCGCAAAAGACGCAACGGTCTTCATAACTGACCTTCCTCTTTTTGGCACGGGGTCCTTCAGGCTCCATTTTCTACAAAGCCTGCAACAGGAACATAATTTGTAGCCTATCCTAGCAGAGAGAGTGGCTAAGAAATGATTCAAGTAGTGTATGTGGGTGTGATAACCGACTTGTGGCCAAACGACAGATAGGCCTAGGCCTAGGCCTGGATGAATTATTGTACAATCGGCATCCCGTACAATGAGCATCTTTGAAAGTACTTGTTCTTTCAATTTAGACACATTAATTCTTCTCATCTTATTAAAACCTTCCTTTATCTCAGGCATTCTATTACCGCCCTTGCATTTGACCACTTTAAAATGACACTTTTTCTGTCCACAACCTGAAATCCAACGGAGTGGGAAGATGGTCCTGCATGTCCTGGGTGTGGTCATGGTTCATGGCTGACTGACCTGACACCTATCTGCAGGCCTACTTAATTATCTAGGGGAGGCCTTTTCAGAAAAAAATGCAATAGGCCTGTGTGATCTTGAATTGAATTCTAAGTCAATACAGGTAAGTTTGAGGGGTTTTGGTCACGTGATGGGTATGAGCAGAGACCCTGCAGGGCTTTTCATTTTCAATGTGGAAATTTCGGACATCATGAAAATTTGACCTTCTTTCGTTTGTCACAGAAAGACCACTTTGCAAAATACTTGAACATGGGTGGATGGAATATACAAGAGGATCCCCTAACTGCATTTTCAGAAGTTTTTAGAGAGGTTTGTCAGGAATTTCATGGCATAATGACTATGGCAATACCCGTATGTTCGACTTGAAGCCATATCAGAAATTCGTGACCTTTTGACCTCTGGTGACCTCTAGTAACCTAGATATGGATTTCATTTGCAAATTGCATACATCATCTGAAAGAACTCTTCAAGACCTTTCATTTGAGGGGTATTTTGTTGCCATACCACCAGCGGTTGCCATTTCAGAGCCATTTGAATTTCAATGACCCACAGATTTGCACCTAGGCCTAAGCCTCTGTTGCTTTCAGGGTCGTCGCATGTAAGGGGTCAATTCACCATGTCAAAAGTAGATTTCAGGAGTACAACCTCAATTTCCTTAAAGTAGACATCATAAGGAACAAAATGATACCCATTTTGCTTTGTTCTAAAGTTGTGCAAGCTATCTCCATTTTTAGGCCACTTTTTGAGAGTTGGTCACTACACTATAAGAAATTGGTTGATTGTGCTCACAACATTTGAGAGATTTTTAAGCATCGGTTTTCCTCTGTGGGCCAGAACACACTCAACCAAAAGGAAGCTAGGGAGAGTTGTCTTGTTTATTGTAGGCGTTTCTGCCGTTTGTTATATGCCTCAGTACTGGTATTTGGGCCTTGAACTGAGAACAAATCGCTGCAGTGGTCGTCTGGAAACAATGCTCCGAATTAACGACGGGTTCCAGAAATACACCCACCTTACATACGTCGTTGGTGTTGCTGTAGGCCCACTGATCCTGATATATATTCTAAACACAGCTCTAATCATTGCACTGAGGCGAGCATTGACAAAGAGGACCGTCCTTAAAGCAGAATCTGGAGCCAAAACCATAGAAAATCAGGCAGACAGCGACCAGCTTCAAGCAACATTCTTGGTCATTTCATTGGCTGTTGTATTCACTGTTTGTGAGACGCCGGCATCTCTCGATCAGTTGGCCCAAATTATGGGTGTGTCATTCTCAGATGACGATCCATTTTTTAATTACGGCAGAAAAGTTGGGTTGTTACTCGTCGTTGTCGATTCATCAGTTAATTTCGTAGCATATGCTATCTCCAACAGAAGGTTTCGTCAAGGTTTTACGACGCTAATACGAGTTAGGTAGATGAACTCCACGGACAAACTCATCCTGAGAATATCAGGGGTTCTTAGTGAGAACTAAGAACTAAGAACCCCTGATGTTCTCAGGATGGACAAACGCAGCACACTTAATCCTGTAATACTTGCTTGTGGTCGTCCTTCACGATCAAAATTTTTATCCATTTTTGGCCATTCTTCGTGGTTGAATTTTCTAGTTCGCGCGGTGCCTGACAAAAATTTCCGTGTCAGTCGTATCTATCGTTTTGAACTCTGGGTATTAGAAGTAAACTTGTATACTGTAGGAGCCTGATAGCCTAGTGGTTATCACGTCCGCTAAGCAAGCGGCAGGTCCCGGGTTAGAATCCAGCCCGGGCCATATGGGATTTCGTTCCTGGCTCTTCAGTCCGTCGCATGGGACAGTAAGCCGTGGTTCAGAATAATGTCACTAGGCCCTGACACCTTTATATATTGTATTTAATTTTGCTTCTTTAATAAAGCTTCTTAAACTAAAACTCGAAGAATGTTTTGAGGACTGTATATCTTTGTATTCAATCAATTCATAATGTCAATCACGATACATATGATGAACATGATTCTTATATTTTCAACCTGTCAACACTAAACTGCTCGACACGGCAAGATTCACTAGATTTTCATCGATATTAAACGGCATCTCAACGCGTTCGTAATGTCAATTTGGCATGTTCGCGAAATGCGATTTTCTCAATCTCACAAGTTTCTACCTACACATAGCTGATGACGTCATCAAGTACGCAGTGATAAGTCGCACAGGCGTTTTTACTACGCGCCCACTTCGAGTCTGCCTCAAACGGGCTGGAACATACTCCCCACCTTGCTCAACCTGAGCAACACTAGCATGACTAGACTCTATAAATTCTAATTCTATAAAGACTATACAGGCTATAAATTCTAATTCTATAAAGACTATAAATTCTAATTCTAATACATAAATAAATTCTAATTCTAGACTCCCCTCCGTTAGAGACCTGATCATTAGAATCTATTGACAAGGGGTCCGAGTGTTTGGTGTCATGAGTCACAGTAGGGGCGCTAGAAAACTCCACATCACTGGCTTCCAGGTGATGTAGACGCTGGATGGGTCTCTTGAGAAGTCCCTTCTCTGTCCTAACAGAAACTGTGCGACAAATCCCATCCTTCCCTCGGAAAGTCTGCTCAACTCTACCAAGCAACCAGTTTCCCCTAGGAACTTGATCATCAGATATGAGAACAATGTCTCCCTCCTCCGCTGGTGGTTTCTCTGTGCGCCACTTCTTAAGAACTGTCAAAATGAAGGCAAATACATGTATTCTGATCGCCATCTTTTCCAGAAGTGTGCTACCAATTTCTGGCGATACATGTAACGCTCATCTTGTCCAAACAAGGCTATCGACTCCGTATTAAACTCCGTCTTTAGCCTTGTCCGAATCGTGTCATCTTTTCCGTTAATGCATAAATTATTAATGAACCTGACCCCTACTTGACCCCGCCTCCGAGCCAATCAGAACTTGCGAAACAAATCACCGTTGGACACTTTCTTTGCTCTTCACGCTTGAATTTGTAACACGGATTTTGATTGGCGCGTCGATTTTCCTTCGCGCCCCGATGATTGGCTGAGGCTTTCACCACCTCAGAAACGGGAAATGTGGTGGATTCGAACCAGGCTAGATGGCCGTGAGGCCAGGTGAGAACCAGATGGTAACGCTGAGTGAGGGTTTCCTCTGATTCGCGTGCCTCTGGCAGTGATCTCAACGGTCTCCCCAAAGCAAGGTGCGCAGGGGTGATCGGCTCCAAATCTCTGTTGTCATCGCTTACAACTGTCAGCGGCCGTGAATTGATGGTAGCTTCTATATCAGTCAACACGGTATACAACTCTAACTCAAAAGCGCTTTTCCAAGTAGGCCTACTCGCTTCAACGCATCCGTGGTAGACCGAACCAGCCTTTCCCACCATCCACCTCTCCTTGGAGCTCTCTCCACAATGTACTTCCACTCAATGCCTTTCGTCGCCAGCCTGGACTCCAAGTCGTGAGTATCTATCCCAAACTTATCCAGAGATTTGGCATTCCCATAAGCTTCTTGATCTTGGCTTCCGCTGATTTAAAAGTCTTGGCGTTGTCCGACCAATGTTTCTCACAAATCCCTCTACGATTGATCATCCTGTGCAGCGCCTGAAGAAATTCATCGGTGGTCAATCCACGTGTCAACTCCAGGTGAACCATCCTCGATGTAAGCACAAGTAAAAAGACATATGTATACGTTCTCTGGAGACGACTGTCCTCTGACCTCAACGATGAACAACGGCCCAGCAAAATCAACTCCTACAACAGTGAACGCCGGCGAGTAGGATATTCTCTTAGGTGGTAAGGGTCCCATCTTCTGTGCACGTGAGCGTGCTGTAGCTTTAATGATGACACCAAACACTGGACTTATTATTGTTGATTCTCAAATCAATAGCTAGTATGAACCAAAATCTACTTTCGTATGAACTCAGTAAAGACAAGATGCAACAGCAAAAGCATAATCAATAATGAAAAATAACTCTATATTGAAACCAGAATGACCCCGAAGTCAGTATTTGCCTCAGCATTAACCTNAACTCCGTCTTTAGCCTTGTCCGAATCGTGTCATCTTTTCCGTTAATGCATAAATTATTAATGAACCTGACCCCTACTTGACCCCGCCTCCGAGCCAATCAGAACTTGCGAAACAAATCACCGTTGGACACTTTCTTTGCTCTTCACGCTTGAATTTGTAACACGGATTTTGATTGGCGCGTCGATTTTCCTTCGCGCCCCGATGATTGGCTGAGGCTTTCACCACCTCAGAAACGGGAAATGTGGTGGATTCGAACCAGGCTAGATGGCCGTGAGGCCAGGTGAGAACCAGATGGTAACGCTGAGTGAGGGTTTCCTCTGATTCGCGTGCCTCTGGCAGTGATCTCAACGGTCTCCCCAAAGCAAGGTGCGCAGGGGTGATCGGCTCCAAATCTCTGTTGTCATCGCTTACAACTGTCAGCGGCCGTGAATTGATGGTAGCTTCTATATCAGTCAACACGGTATACAACTCTAACTCAAAAGCGCTTTTCCAAGTAGGCCTACTCGCTTCAACGCATCCGTGGTAGACCGAACCAGCCTTTCCCACCATCCACCTCTCCAGGGCGCTCTCTCTACAATGTACTTCCACTCAATGCCTTTCGTCGCCAGCCTGGACTCCAAGTTGTGAGTATCTACCGGTATTCCAAACTTATCCAGAGATTTGGCATTTCCCATAAGCTTCTTGATCTTGGCTTCCGCTGATTTAAAAGTCTTGGCGTTGTCCGACCAAAGTTTCTCACAAATCCCTCTATGATTGATCATCCTGTGCAGCGCCTGAAGAAACTCATCGGTGGTCAATCCAGGTGTCAACATGAACCATCCTCGATGTAGCACAAGTAAAAAGACATATGTATACTTTCTCTGGAGACGACTGTCCTCTGACCTCAACGATGAACAACGGCCCAGCAAAATCAACTCCTACAACAGTGAACGCCGCCGAGTAGGATATTCTCTCAGGTGGTAAGGGTCCCATCTTCTGTGCACGTGAGCGTGCTGTAGCTTTAATGATGACACCAAACACTGGACTTATTATTGTTGATTCTCAAATCAATAGCTAGTATGAACCAAAATCTACTTTCGTGAACTCAGTAAAGACAAGATGCAACAGCAAAAGCATAATCAATAATGAAAAATAACTCTATATTGAAACCAGTATGACCCCTAAGTCAGTATTTGCCTCAGTCATTTTTGTCAGTATTAAAGCGAACCGAAAGCGAAAAAATTTGATTTAGAAATAGAATTTGAAAGGGGACGAATTTTCAGCAAAAAATGTAAACAAACTTCTCCAGAATGTCAACAAAGAAATTTTCGTGCATTTTGATTGGCTGAATTTTGTGTTTACAAACACCAGCCAAATGTAAACAAAATCCGCTATCAATTCGCTTTAACCTTACTGCTGTAACTCTCTGAAAATTGACACACTCTATGAATATTACTCTTATTTACACAAAAAGGCGCATTCAATGGCAACCGTACCAGTCGAATTATGCTAGTACGTCAGTCTATACTCAAAGAAACTCACTACACAAATTAGCAATGAGACTGATCAAACTAAACATAAACCTGTGCCTGATCAAAGCAGGCAAACACACCACAAAGAATGTACCGGTAATACTCAAATTTAGGCAATTCAGACCGATATCGATGCTGCTAGCTACACTACTCAAAGACTACTCTACTCTACTATACTGGGTTTCAAACACTGACTACCGGTCAACTATTATTTCATGCTACATGACGAAGGCGCAACACGTCATCGCGCCACACAATCACATGATGAATCCACATAGAATCGAATCTGCTGCAACAGTCAGTGTCCTTTCGCCCGGCATGCCCGGGCCTTTGGCATTTCGCATCGTTCGTTAGTTCAAATCGCGTGCACCGGTGCATTTCAGTCACTGAATCAACACTAGGCAATCCACACGTCACTGACGTCATATCCGATGATTCTTATATTTTCAAACTGTCAACACTAAACTTCTCGACACGGCAAGATTTTTATCGATATATTAAACGGCATCTCAACGCTTTCGTAATGTTCGCGAAATGCGATATTCTCAATCTCCCAAGTTTGTACCTACACATAGCTGATGACGTCATTAATTACGCAGGGATATCGCACAGGCGTTTTGACTACGCGCCCACTTCGAGTCTGCCTCAAACGGGCTGGAACAGGGCTGGAAACAACGAAGAGAATTTATAAACTGATAGGAAATTGATAGGAAATTGTCTCACATTTGATGCAGCGACATGGGAATGTGCATAATAATAATGGGGCCGTATTCAAAAAGGGTGATCATCGCGCGATTAAGGGTGTTTAGCCTAATCAGCGTACAAATTCTGCATTACAGAGGTTAAAGGCTTAGGGCCGAATTCACCAAGGGTGATCATCGCGCGATTAAGACTTAGACGCGTGTACTTTCTTCAAAAGCATGGTGGAAAGGTGTGCATTTAGTGAAGTTACACGCGTCTAAGTCTTAATCGCGCGATGATCAACCTTGGTGAATACGGCCCATAGAAAACTATTGTCTGATGGTGCTTCACCAGAGGCATTTACCCGCAGGATAATCACACGCGTCCAACTATCCTGCGTGTAAGTCCAAGAGTACAAAGGAAATGTTGAACGATCAGGCAGGCTTGTCTAGAATTTGAACACCACTTTCTTTTGTCCTCCCACACTAAGACGCAGGAAAGATAGACGCGTGTGATCATCGTGTGGGTATATGCCAGAGATCAGGCAGCGTGCAGAAGACAGAACAGTAGTTTTCTAGTCCTTTAACCTGTGTAATGCAGACGCTGATTAGGCTAAACACCCTTATTGAATACGGCCCAATATCTTTGACGTCAATATTATCGGCAAAGATGAATTTCTTTGACAACACAATATAGAGAGGATCAAGACTGAATCCTAGTCTACTTCAATATTCTTAGGGCCATATTCATAAAGGGTGTTTAGCCTAATCAGCGTACAAATTCTGCATTACACAGGTTAAAGGCCTAAAAAACTATTGTTCTGCCTTCTTCCATGTACAGAAAGTCCAGAGTAATGGTGTTTTTCTTTCTGAGATCAGGGTGTCGTTTTAAGAAGTCACTGAAAAACAGGATGCGATCTGAATGGTCTGAATCCCCGGGCTTTTTGTGGCCACACCTATGAACTATTGCCGGGCTGGTCAAGAAACCCAACACAGGTTCTTGAAACACGGCAAGTGTTTTCGAAGTCTCTGTGTTTTCGTTAGTTCTCAGTAGGCTACTCAAAGCCCCCGAAACATACAGGAAATTTTAGCAAAGCGCCGGAAACGCCAACACTATGCCAAATACACTGTTCGATGCCACGAAAAGAGAGCACTAACAAAAGGACAGATGTTGGCGTTGGCGTTTTGGGGGCTTCGCCATAACTTCACAATAGAGAGTCCCCCGAAACGCCTACGCCAATGCCAATCCAATTGCTTGATGCCACGAAGAGAGTAGCGAACAATAAGATAGACGTTCGCGTTTATCGTAGCTCTTGATAAGATTGGCTGAAATTATGGACCCATTAATTGCCCGAATACGTATGTATCCATAACATCCATTAGGCTTCCTTTACATCGAAGTATACGGTAAACGAAAACGCCGGTTTACAATGGCTTCACGGTGGTGAATCCTCGGAATGCCTTTGTTAACCGGCGTTTTCGTATACCGAATACTTCTATGTATAGGAAGCCTTAAGGCGGGGGGGGGGGGGGCNTTTTCATGCATGACCGCACAGGAGACAATTAAGGGACAAGGGTGAAATCTGATCTGCGCCAACTGATCAGAGCTGGATATGAAATGGATAGCGAAGTAATTTTCTTGCCCCTGTTTACATAATCAGTCAATTCAAATCACACACACTTGCTCGACATAGGCCTCATTAGGCTTTCGTGGTACTGCAGCAGTATGGTGCGTCCACAATTCACTCCTCAGCAAAGAGCCTTCGTTGTCATTGAATATCACCGAACACAAAGTGTCACAGAGGTGTTGCGACGTTTTCGCCGCATGTTTCCAAACGTAAGATGCCCCTGTCGTCAAACAGTGTGAAATGGAAATGCCATAAATGTTTTCGTCAATGTTAAGTTTTACAGAGGGTATCTGTTGTGATTTTTGTTCATATCCAGCTCTGATCAGTTGGCGCAGATCAGATTTCACCCTTGTCCCTTAATTGTCTCCTGTGCGGTCATCCATGAAAACCAATCAAGCCTGACTGGTACCAAAGATGCAGGAAGAGTTGTTGCATAAGCACAAGTAAAAATATATTGTATATATTGGTACACAATAAAACAATGGGTCTTTTAAAAAGTGTCTAGTTTTTTTGACTCACTCTGTAGAGCAATGTCGATGGGGAGCCCATCGCATATCTCCCCGCTTCCGACATGAAGTAATGGTGACATGGTTATTTTTCCTTTGTCTTTCATATATTGACCCCTGGTGGAAAGAGGCCAAGTGTGATCAAAATACATTGGGGGTTGGGCACATTAGCAGTCGAGTACCTGAACATTTCAAAATTTCAGGTTCAAGTTTCTCTGGTGAATTTATGTAATATTACCGAAGTTGTATCAGAACAATGTCTTTGTAAAGTTGACTCCTGACCATGAAAATGAGGTCAAGGTCAAAACTCATTTGATAGGTCATCAACAAGCCTGGCGGCGTAAAAGGTTCACGTGGAAAGAGTTTGAAATAAAGAATGTTCGCACAAACACAAATGCCTTCGATACGAGAACACAAGTGCTCAACCTGACACATTGAACAGTTTACTCCAAGGTCAAATGAAGTTGTCAAAGCAAAGTGCATTCGACCTTGGAGGAAGTCAGTATAATTCCTCCAAGATTCGACTAAGGCCAAAACGCCAACTGAAAAACGTAAACAAAACAACACTCCCACTCCATCATAATCGAACAAACAGGCCAAACTCAGTACTCGCACAAAAAGGGTGAGTGATAATCCACGGCTCGTGGCAACAGTCAACAAACGCTAATGTATACCCCATCTTGCACCATGGCTAAAGATAACAATTTCTAGATCTATATACTAGTAAATCCACATGTGCTTCTCAACGTCGGGGCCACATCAAGGTCACACTAATTAAATACAAACCATGCTCGGCCGCCCTGGAGCCCGAGATTAATGTGTGACCCCCGTATGGATTCTAGCCAACCAAAATCGTTTCTTAATTATAAAATCTCTAGAAAACCACAAAATGCCGAAAAAAAAACGTATTAATCGCGAAATATTAAATCGCTAAAATAAATAGCTGGGCCACTTCTAGGCATAAAAAGTAACATATCTCAGCTCATTGTCTTGAGATACGCTAATGCTTTAGTGCCGAAAAATCCGTTACAAGCTCAAATTGGACCCAATACATGTATAATGCTGGTCACTAAAGGGACTATAGGCCCACGTGAACCAATACACTTCCTTTACAGATATACCACCACTCACAATTTTGTCACTTCATCACAAATAGTTTACGAATAATGCCCATAGACGTGTTTTTCGCATGTTTCTTGTGGTTTTAAGGAATGTTCGTCCCCTTGTCACCTTGAAAGTAGGTCAACGTCAAAACCTATACGATATATTATGAAGATGTTACAGATGAACCTTCACAAAAAATGTTGTCACTTTATCACAATTACTTAAAGCCATACAATCCCCCAAAGTCAGCAGTGGATCTACGGACTATTTCAGTACAAAATAGAAAAAATTGTCCATTTGAAATTTCAATTAAACATTATAGCAAATCAATGTATATATTAGTATATGCAGGACTAAGTTGCCAAAGTGGGAAAAAATGCAACCAACGAGTATAAAATTCGATATTTCGACATAATTAATCGGTGGTTCTGACTCAACTGCCATTGTGGCACAATGCCGAAGCGGTATGAAAGGCCAGCGCTGATTGGACAATACATTTTCACCATAAATCCGTACCTAATTATGGCTATTTTTTTAAATTTATACTTTATTTCCTCTCTTTTTCTAACATATGAACACGCGATAATACAGTGCATTTACAAACACACAGATATTCACATGTGAATTACAGGAAAAAGACGTTATCAATATCAAAGCCGAATTGATGCCTGACGGTCGCCGGTGTCTTCGGGGATTGTATGTCTTTAAGAAGTAACGACCATAAATGTGTTTGTCACGTATCGCCCCTGGTGGAAAGACAGGGAGTTGGATCGAAATTCTAAGAGTGTTGTGCACATTAGTGGACGAGTACATAATATATACCAAACGGTCTAGGAGGAGATATCAATTTTGGACAGCTCATGGTTTTTATTGAAGTTAGACCGCTGTGGCCTTGAAAGTAGGTCAAAACCCGTACGATATATTATGAAGCTGTCACTGTCACAGATAAACCTTCACACAAAATTTCGTCATTTTATCACAATTACTTTAGGAGTAATAAACATAAATGTGTTTTTCACACATCGCCCCCTGGTGGAAAGACAGCGAGTTGGATCGAAATTCCAAGCGTGTTGTCCACAATAGTGGAGGAGTACCTAATATATACATGTACCAACGTTTCAAGCTTCTCCTTTGAACCGTCTAGGAGGAGATATCACTTTCGGACGGACGGACAGCCGGTAAGACGCCGGAGGGTAAAACAATATCTCCCCGACTTTTTTCAAAAAGTGGGGAGATAATTAGGTCCACTCCAGCCTACGATAAACGCGAAAGTATTTTGTTGGCTGTTCTATTTGTGGCATCAAACAGTGGGATTGACGTTCTCGTTGGTGTTTCGCGAAGCCCCAGAATGCCAACACGAACGTCTATCTTTCACTCGGTGCTCACTTCGTAGCATCGAACAATTGGTTTGGCGTTCGCAATGTCGTGTCGTTGACTTCGCAAAACTCCCTAGAGAGTTTTCGCAAAGCCCCCGACAAATGCCCGAAACGCCACTGAACGCGAACGTCTATCCTTTTGTTCGTTGCTGTCTTCGCGGCATTGAACAATGGGATTGGCGTTCGCGCTGGTGTTTCGTGGACCTTGCGAAAACTCGATAATAGGCCTATCTATATATAGCATACAGCGGAATATCCTGCGAATACCGACCTGTTTGCAGATAGCCGGTATTCGCTAAATATTCCAGTATTTTAATTTCATCAGAAATTTCAGTATTTTAATTACATCAGAGTTATCTTGTCCGTCGATCTTCCGACGCTGGCTCTCCGAAAAGCCTCCCTGGCAGCTTTGAACTCAGGCTTATGATGCTTTTTGTCGGACAAGTAATATATGGTGCAAATTCCTGATTGCAGAATGGCCTTCGCACATTCTTTGCACGGGCACAGAGTAACATACATAGTGCTACCCCGAATGTCGATGGCCGTCTTGAACATGATGGCGTTGAGCTCCGCATGGACCACTGAAAGATAGAAGATACATCGGTGCAACGCTACACTCGTCCCCAGAATTTAGTTGACCCAGACGCAAGCACGATTGGTACCAAAAACGAAGGATCATCAAAAGCTGGCAGTAATATTCACAAGCCTGGTGGCCACAGGGTTCACAAAGTTACGTTCAGATCATGAGAGTGCGGTTGTTGCTGGGGGTATAGATGTAGATGTTTGGTTTGGGCAGCGGAAAGAAAATCGATAGCAGGACAAGTCCTTACATCCAAACAGAGGAAATCTTTTGTAAGTGAAAGAAAAGAAATGGAGAAAGAATTTCTTCCACTACCCGGGCTCGAACCCATGGCCATAGACAACCATAATAGCCGCAACACTGAACCCACTGGGCTATAGCTCGCTCCAGCATCAGAGTGAATATTTCGTGATACAATAATTCCTCCAAGGATAACCCAAATGCGGCGATGGCCTATATTCACCATCAACACTGACCCCAATTATCAACTCATCCATATTGTTTGCGTATCGTAAAAAATACAATCGCAGGCAAATTGTCGCACGTGTGAGAGCGGCTCAATATTGACGCAGTTTTGCGAATTTGATCGATGTTATAGGCCACCGTACAGTCGCAGTTTAGCAGTTTAGTTCGTGATTTCGTTTATTTCGTTATTTCGCAATAGCAGTTTATTTCGTGTAGCTTCTGATGATAAGGCCTACCAAAATCATGTTTGATATCCTGGTCCCATATCTTTTTACGATCCGCCATGCCCAATGGCATTCCATTCCAACCGACGCCGACGATTCTTTCCATACTATCTACAATCACCGCCCCAACCTGCGAAATAAAGTACAATAGCTGATAAGCCAAAGGAAGTGAACCCAAATTACAGCCCTAACTTTAAAGATAATGCTCAGATATTTTCGCGGGCCACGAAAATCATTGTTTATTTACATTTTGTTTGTTTATGTCTCGTCTTTCTTTGTCTTATGAGTAATTTGTTGGTGGCATACCTCTCTAAACATTCTTTTGATGCCGAACGTATTCAATACGGTGGGTTGGCATGTCCCATAAGTCCAAAATAACATGGATGTTTACAAACATTAAATGTAAACAATGAAGTCGTGATACATTATCTTTAAAATGGCCAGGGCCATTGTGCTCACCTCTGTGATAAGTCCCCGTGGTTAAGTGTGAAACTGTGACTCTCAAGCTGAATGTTGAAGGATCAGTAAGATACGATTTAAAAGCTGAACACACCAAGAAGTATTTTTATGATCTGATCAGTATTATCAGTCAATGGCATAAACTCAGGTGATGGCACCCAGAAGGAGTACAAATTCTGAATATAAGTCTGAATACAAGTGGTATTTGTGAACAAACTGCTTTCCTGTCTAGGTCACAGATGGCAAAATTTCTATTTTTCAAGATGGCCACCGGGTGGCCACACGTGACGTTCGTTGGGACTGAAATTTTAGCAGGAATGTACAGGATACTCGCATAGATATTTAGACAACATTGAAACATCGTAACATTTACTACCGATGAAATATGGCCAAAGTCAATTTTTCAAGATGGCTGCCAGGCAGCCATGTTGAAGTCCAATCGAACCGAAATTTGGCATATAAGTAGACGGTACCAAAGACACATATTTAGGCATGGTTAAAGCATCCTAGCTACCACTATTTATGAGGTGTGGGTCGAAGTCCATTTTTCAAGATGGCTCCCTGGCGGCCATATTTGACGTCGAATCTGACTAAAATTTACCATACATTTATATGGTACCTAGATACATATTTTGACAAGGTTAAAACATCCTACCTACTCCTATTTATAAAATGTGGGTCAAAGTCCATTTTTCAAGATGGCTTCCTGGCGGCCATATTTGAAGTCCGATTGGGTTGAAATTTGGTGCATTTGTGCAGGGTGCCTAGATATATCTTCACACCAAATCACAATACTCTATGTCAAATAGCCATGAAATGTGCCACCAAACAGTGAATTTTGAACTTTGACCTCTGTGACCTTGAAAAGTAGGTCAAATCAAAAACCCGGGATTTATGTGCTGTAGTCTCATCAGAGGAACCCACCATAAAAGTTTTGTGGTTCTAGCTAACAGCGTTCAGGAGATATGGCCGAAAGAAGGTTTTCACAAAGCGCCCCCTACAGGCCAGAGTGTACAAGCAGCAGCGATAAGTTTCGGTCCAGAGATAGTTTTTACCATAGGGTACCTGTACACCAAATTTCAAGTTTGTAACCCAAGCGGTTTAGAAACGTGCCACCCCTGTTAACGACGACGGACGCCGACGGACGACGACGACGACGGACGACGTACGACGGACGACACACCATGAGCGAAGCTCACCTCACAGAGGTGAGCTAAAAAAGAAACATTCAACATACGGGAGAATCCAACTTACCTCGACGCGAGTCAATGTCATAAACATTTTATAAGTTTTAATAATACCGTAATATAGAGGGGTAGCATAATGGTAAATGGAACAGCTTGTATTACACCTAAGCTGTTCCATCTACCATTATGCTACCCCCACTATATTACGATATTTTTAGAACTTACAAAATTTTTATGACCTGGACTCGCGTCGAGGTAAGTTGGATTCTCCCGTATTCAAGGACGGCACTTTGTGCAAACACCACCACCTTTCCCATGATTCCTCATTCCATGAACAAAAGAGCATCCAACATGTCAAAGTAACTGGCGCGGGAAATTCAAATAGTGTTGTTTTCTATTTTGTCAGCTAGCGCCCCCTGGAGAATAAATTTCAAATTAATTACCATCGCACTTGATGCATCAAAAATCAAGCTCCATACCCTATTAATTTCCTTTTGATATATTGCCTCGACTGAGATATTGGGGCTTTCCATTTTCCGGAAAATGCCCCCTGGAGGACAGAATGTAAGTCAAATCGCAATTTTTTTTTCGTTCTGTTTCGAGTCCTTCCTAGCGCCCTCGGCTAATAGAATCTTAGTTAATCGCCTACAATTTGTGGACTACGCACCTATGTAGTGAGTAAAGAATGATATTATTTCAAATAATTTGGAGAAACAATTAAATACATGGCGCCTCATATACCAGAACGTATCGACTCGCATCACCTCGTATCCAAACGTGAAACATGAGAGAAGTAAACAAATATTCCACGATCAGCTACGAATGGCCGCCAATCGTCACGTTCGTAACGGACCGCACGAGAGTGCGACTTAACAGCATTAACATTGTGCTGATTGGGGTGTGTTTCAAAATTCGTCACCCAAGAAAATGGGGCAAAATTTAACTTTGAAATGATCACAAAGATTTGTGCCATTGATTTTCCAAAAATGAAATGTAGTATTTGATAATAATACAGGGTGGTCCAAAAAAAACGGACAAGCATACTTCCACTACCCAGAGGCCAAAACTACTGATGGCATTGGATGGGGAATCTTTCTAGAAGAAAGAAGACACCAAGATATCCCGATTCGGTCCAGTAGTTCGAGCTGCAGACCCTATTTTGTAAAGCAAGGTCGCAGCCCTTGGTGAATTGTTCCATACAGAACAATCAAGAGCACACACAACAGCGTAGCCTTGTAACTGACAAACGGATTATCCTGTTGACAGGTCAAACAAAAAATGAAGTGTAGGTAGATGTAGAACATGAAAATCAAACTTGAACATTGTTGCATAACAACTATCCCTTTATCAATGATGCTGAATTCGCATTTCAGCAGTAAGTTTGTTATTAAGAACCACTGACTTTGCTTCACAAAAATGGCTCTGGAGGTAAAACTACTGGACCGAATCGAGGTTTCTTGGCCTTATTTTTCTTCTAGAAAGATTCTCTATCCATTCATACCAGTGGTTTGGGACTGAGGGTGGTGGAAGTATGCTTGTCCGTTTTTTTGGACCACCCTGTATATAGACCTTTAACTATTAGTTTCTCCATCTGGGATGTACAGTGTACATTCATTTGAAGGAGGGTATCGAAAAATATTGAGCTTACCAGCAAAATCTATCGTTCCGTCCGACACCAAAATTAATTTCTGCTGTCAGACTTTAAAGGGTTAATACATCAATTAGTTTTCAGTGCCATAATTTAGAGCTTCATGATACCTAGACCTGACGTAAATATTATCGAGTTTCAAGAAACAGCCTTTCACCAGTAGATAAAAGAATGGTGAACATTTTCTGGTGACTTTTTGAAACAACACCATTGCGAGCATCTCACCCTCTATATTTACGGTGAGAGGCCTTTAATACTCACTTGCGTTTTCGGGTCTTTGCTTCTCTGGGCAGCGAGGACGGCCATTCCCATGAAAAATTCGTGCTTGGCAACAACCTTGGCTTTCCTTTGTTTAAGAGTCACACTAAAAATCATCATATATGGTAAATTCATTAAACGTGGTTTTTAACGCATGGATTCGGTCCGTTTTCAGTCTGTTTGCCCATAGTTTTCCAGATACGACAACGCAAAAGTCAATTTGATAATTTTTTACGGACAAAATCCGAATCCGTGCGCCAATGAACCCCGGTTAAGGCCAAGTTGCGCACATTTGCGGCAAAGCTCAATGCACTAGTGTTTTGTTTTATTCGACTGACCCGGATGAATGACGTGTCGACATCGTTGGGACAGTATCTACCTTTAAAACGCTCCTACCGCATTGTGTTTTGCCGCAAATGTCCGCTTGGCTTGGCTGACGACACATACATCCGGAAGGGGTGCCAGCGTTGTGGTAATCCGGTGCGATTATGCGGTGCCATTGCGGCAGGTATCACACATAGGCGCGGTTCACTTTTGCGTCAGGGCTGATTCATACTCGCTTGCGGACCGTCAAGCGCATGAAACTGATCGCAGGTTTCCACGACGTGAATGTGCACACGCAGTGAAATTGATCATAGTGGGCGCAAAATCCGGACGGAGTATGAATCAGCCTTAAGGCTTAGCGCACATGTCCGACAAAACTCGATCCGTTAGGGGTGTTTTTAAAGTCGACTGACCCAACGCTGTCGACTCGTCATTCAGCCAGGACAGTCGATTTTAACGGACACCCCTAACGCATTGAGTTTTGTCGGACATGTGCGCTAAGCTTTAAGCAAGGTTCACTGGCACACGGATCCGATCCGTTTCCTGTCCGTTTGCCCCTAGTTTTCCGGATACGACAACGGTGAAGTCCATTTGATAGATTTTTTACGGACATGAATCGGACCAATTCCGCGTGCCAATGAGAACCCCGCTTGAGAATCTATTCACGTGACTCGAAAGTATTGTTTGTTTCTGTGACGTTGGTCACGGACAATAGGACGCCGCATCGCACCGCTGGAAAGTGGCGTGAATGAATTCTTAGCCTTAAGGCCTGTTTCCACTAGACCGGTGTAGTAGAATGTAATGTACCCCAACAATACACCATTGAATTGGACTCTAGAAACACCAAGACCCTTAATCCTGTGACAAACAATGCAAGGGGACATCAGGCGGGTGGGGACATTAGATTAGGGAGTTTTCGCAAAGCCCCCAAAACGCCAACGCGAACGCCAAACCCATTGTTCGATGCCACGAAGAGAGCACCGAACAAAAGGATAGACGTTCGCGTTGGCGTTTCGGGGGCTTTGCGAAACCTCTCTATTTTATCACACCTGGTTTCCCGCATTGCGTTTGCGATTTCACAGGGTTTTGGATAATCCTTCGATGGCTTAACAATACATGGCGCGTTTATTGTCCCATTGCCTGTGAAAACCGCCCCGGCGCCGCAAATCCGCAGCGATAACCGGTCTAGTGGAAACAGGCCTTTAAGCTACGTACACATGCGTACGATTTTCCAACAACGAAAATGCGGCAAAGACAATGTCAACGGCAAGGCATTTTGGGTGTACCGCTATAATTAAATTAGCGGACGTATCTTATAAGCAAATTCATGATGGACGACGACGACATGCATACTTGCACATGCCTGGAGATATAGAAATGAAAGAAAACAAGCCAAATGGCATGAGGCCAAGGGGCATATTGTACCGTATTAAATATCAGCCAGCGAAACCAGGCTTGTCTGGCCATGCTTTATCAGGAAGTTGTTAGTATTGGAAGCCACGATAGATAGATAATTTGAAGCTTCATAACCCTTTTGAAGCTTACACTACGGGGTGGAGTCCACGACAGGCTACTGTCCACCTATGTGGGGTCTTTTACTTGCCCTGGCATAGACACTCAGGTACAAGGGACCACGGCTTTGAGTCTCATCCGACAGACTCTAATTGGTTCACAGCTTTTTCATATACAATGTCCTGGCCGGGGATCGAACCCACGCACTGACCCTGTTGGGATTGAAAGTCAAGCGTGTTAGACCGCTCGACCACCAGGCCAAGACAAACTCATGTTTCAACTCCCGAACTGTAGTTCCAAGACCAGATGGACAAAACTCGTTTCAACTCCAGAACTGTAGTTCCAAGACCAGATGGACAAAAACTTAGGGTGGAATTCACCAAGGCATTTTATCTGTCGTTTAAGTGTTGTACGCGTACAAATGTGCCTAAGCGCACGATCATCGCACACTTGAAGTTAAACAGCAAATCAAAACATTGATTTATCTTGTGTGCGGACAACAAGCGTTTTTACGAACAAAAGAAAACTTAATCGGTCGTGAGGGTATGTTTATCTCCGCGATTAAAGCGGTTTTTCCACGATATGGACAATATGGAGCCCAAAACAGGTGTCATGTGCTTCTGCATAATGGATGGAAGAAAGAGTAGCAATAATTTTGACCATTTTGATCTTCATATTGTGGATAGGCCGCGTAATGCATTGGTCATTAGGATACTTCCGCCATTTCGAAGAAAGTCACTGTCAGTGATGGACCGAATGCTTGATTTGTTTGTTTTTCCCGCCATCTTATTACATGTACCTCAATGAGGCCCATCTTCTGCTCCGCAGTGAAATTTTCAGCCATCTTCGTTTTCCCCATGCTGGCAGTGCGACCACTTGACCATCGGCTTATATTTATAGCCTACGCCTAATGCGAGTTACGTGATTTCATTGCGCGGATGACATAATAATGATTTATAACAGCCGTTTATTGAGCGATTATACCAGTTTGTCCGCGTGCAGATAAAACAGGGATGATCGAGTGTTCTGAATCGCAATTTAAACGGTAGTTTATCCGTCCGCGGACAACGGTAGTTTATCCTCCGTTTTTAAGATAATCGGTCTTTAATTGCACGCACGATAAAATGCCTTGGTGAATTCCACCCTTAGTTTCTACTCGGCAAAAACTTAGTTTATGGATTGCAAGGCCAGAAACTTAGTTTATGCGGCTAAAAACGTAGGGCCGAATTCACCAAGGGTGATTATCGCGCGATTAAGACTTAGACGCGTGTAACTTCACTAAATGCACACACTTCCATGCTTTTGAAGAAGGTACACGCGTCTAAGTCTTAATCGCGCGATGATCACCCTTGGTGAATTCGGCCCCTAGTTTCTGAGCAAAAACTAAGTTTCCAATCTGAAACCTTAGTTCTGCGTCCCCCGGAACTATCATTATGCTCCAGAACTGACATTCTGGTCCAAAAACCAAGTTTCTGGATGGGAAAACTTAGCTTCTGGGCAAAAACTAAGGGCCGTATTCACCAAGGGTGATCATCGCGCGATTAAGACTTAGACGCGTGTAACTTCACTAAATGCACACACTTCCACCATGCTTTTGACGAAGGTACACGCGTCTAAGGCTAAGAATCCATTCACGCGATTTTCTTGCCGCAGACCCTCGAAAGCATTGTTTGTTTCCGCCGCGTTGGTCTTGGACAAAGGATGCGACATCGCGCGGCACGAAAATCGTGTGAATGGATTCTTAGGCTAAAGGCCCGTTTCCACAGAAGCGTTAGCGTGAGCGTTTTGACGCTTCGCCCATTGTTTGGAAGCAGAGCGGCGGAAAATAACAAAAGATTTGACGCATCACGCAGTGCAAAACGCGTCTGTGGAAACGAGCCTTAAGTCTTAATCGCGCGATGATCACCCTTGGTGAATTCGGCCCCAAGTTTTTAACCGTAACCTACGTTTTATACCTCCGCTCCATTATCCAACCTGTGCTCACATTATGTATTGTACGATCGGGGACGAGGTAAATAATACTTCTTATAACTTGTGTTTTATACCTCGTCCTCGATCGTAGAATGCGTATACTGTCTGCAGAAGTGTGATAATGGAGCCGAGGTATAAAACATAAGTTACGGTTAAAAACTTAGTTTTTGCCCAAAAACTAAGTTTTTGCATCCACAAACTTGGTTTTTGGACCAGAATGTTAGTTCTGGAGTATAATGATAGTTCCGGGGGACGCAGAACTAAGGTTTCAGATTGGAAACGATGGGCCGTATTCACCAAGGGTTATCATCGCGCGATTAAGACTTAGACGCGTGTAACTTCACTAAATGCACACACTTCCACCATGCTTTTGAAGAAGGTACACGCGTCTAAGTCTTAATCGCGCAATGATCACCCTTGGTGAATTCAGCCCTTAGTTTTTGCTCAGAAACTACGTTTTTAGCCGCGTAAACTAAGGGCCATATTCATAAAGGGTGTTTAGCCTAATCAGCGTACAAATTCTGCATTACACAGGTTAAAGGCCTAGAAAACTATTGTTCTGCCTTCTGTATGCTGCCTGATCGCTGGCACACGACTGTTAGAAGTCAATGCATACAGTGGAAAAGGTCCGGAACGAAATTTGATTGGTTGGAGCCCTAATTTGGAATATAATAGGAATTCCCTTAAAAATTAAGCCATGCACGTCGACGTGGTCGAGGCCTACAAAAGGAAACCACAGTAACGAGACGCGTGCACGTACAATACAACTATTGGTTCCTACCAAATATGGCAAACAATGGTTTGAATACAAAGAAGTTAACATAGTATTTTGGGCGAAAGGATTTTGTAAAATCTCCGACAGTCACCGGCTGAACGACAATGTTTATATGCAGCGGGAATTCCCTTCTTCATGATAACGTTATTATTTTTCCGCGATCTTATTCCAAGATTCAATGAATTGCATCGACTCTCATGCGACTAGCATGCGTCAGCTAAAATGCCGGAATTTTGTGCCGAAGGTTGCGTTTTTGTCAGCTGAGTATTATGAAAATCAAGATAATGTCAACGTCTTGCAATAGATATACATGTTTAGAACAATTTGAGCATATTGGAATCTGAAGTTCGTTCTGACGACTTCAAAAAATGCATTTTAAAGTGTGATAAATTCACAGTAGAGGCCTCCTGCTCATGTCCAGATTGACTACTTCCGGTCTTCAATAATATTCTATTGGCTCTGCCGTGGAGGTAGGCGTCGACTGAGCCGATTTAGCTACGTCACCGTACTATTTTTAGGAGGGCTTTCTCCATGTTGTGGCCGTTCTCCGAAAGGTGACGCCACTATAGCAAATTCCCTTCCTAACAGCCGTGGGCATTTACCCACAAGATGATCACACGCGTCTAACTTTCCTGCGGCTCAGTGTGGGATGACAAAAGAAAGTGTTGGACAAATTCTAGACAAGCCTGCCTGATCGTTTAACTCTTTCTTTGTCCTCTTGGGCTTAGACGCAGGAAAGTTGTACGCGTGTGATTATCCTGCGGGTAAATGCCTCTGGTGAAGCACCATACAGACATCAGACAATAGTTTTCTAGACCTTTAACCTGTGTAATGCAGAATTTGTACGCTGATTAGGCTAAACACCCTTTATGAATACGGCCCTACGTTTCTGGCCGTACCGTCCATAAACTGAGTTTTTGCCGAGCAGAAACTAAGTTTTTGTCCATCTGGTCTTGAAACTGCAGTTCTGGAGTTGATAAGACTGAATGTAGGTTTTTGGCCAGTCAATGCTATTAAGTAAGAAATATTTTTTTTCAAATGTGGTCGCAAGATGGCCAGGATGGATAAAATGTCATCTCTTAATTTTGCGACAGAGAACGTTTTCGTCGCATAAACAAAAGATGCGTGTTTGGATGCCTTGCATGGATGTCTTGTATCGCTGCTGAGGATGAAATTGGAATTATCTGATTATGTGTGTCAGTAGGTTCGTTTCGTTCGTTTCATTGTTTTACTTTCGTGAGCTGGCCTTGAGGCATTCTCACCACTAAAATCATCACACTTTAAAAGTGGGTCAATTTTTCGCCTCCATTTTCTCCTTTTCCATTCACGTAATCTACTGATTATCGACGCAATAGCTAATCATTTGGCATGAAATTGTGTCCCCTGCAAAGCAATTTGAATAATATAATCGGCTTGGTGCTTTTTGGGCGATTTTTGGACCAAATGACGAGATTATTTAGGATCATTTTTTTATGCGGGTTTCCTCTGTCCTGGAGTCCTATTGTACTGTAGGCCTATAGCGGAGTGGCTGTAACAGGCAGGGGACCAGGTGTTGCACAGTAAAAATGGTGGACATTCTTTTCATCACTTGAGAAATTAGACCCATTGTGATACCTTTTCTAACCCTTAATTAGGTAAGCCACTATACTTCCAACTCATTCCTTCATGTGTAGCAAATTGATAACTAAGATAATTCAAATACTTGGACATTTCCACAGTCTTGTTAGTTGGCCACATTACCGCTGTATCGTGTGTTCATGGATGAACCAGGTCACGGTAACATACACTAGCATAGCGCCTGTATTCAGGTCTCACCACACAGGGGAAAGTAGGACATTAAGATGTCCAATAATGCCTGGTTTTTCTGGCCATCGATGGTGGCGCTGACTGATAGGCCTATTTACGGTACATTAGGCCTGTGCCCCTCGCCCTCGGCCTCATGCCAGCGAACCGTTGTTGCCATTTGGCTTGTCATTGTTTTATAATCATCCAGTCGTAGTTGAAAACAAGACCAGGGAACGAGGTCGACTGGGGAAACCCAGCGAAAGTCGAATTACTTGGGAATTCTCGAAAAACTAAGTTTCTCTCGAAATACCTTGTTTTTCTCCAACTTTCTTGCTTAAAACTAGGTAATTCGCGAAAAACCATGTTTTTCGGTAGAATTACCAGGTTCTATCAAGATACGGCCGTAAAACCTTGTTTCTCTCCTATAGTTCTTCATCGAAATTACCATGTTTTACGCGAAAAACAAGTACTCCCACAATCTTCGCAGAGACGGGACTTTTCTGCCTCCGTGAGGTTAACCTTTCGTTTAGACTTCGCCGACGCCTCCATACCAAATTGACGAAAAATGTTTGATCGTGAACGACGGAAAATTGGATGAAATGATTTTCTAGCATGAAAATAGTTGTGAATAGAGTTGTTGTCTATTCATGACTGTTGAAGGTCCCAAACTGTTGCTGTACATTGCAAGTATTGTCACCCTACAGTGAACTGTTTGAAGTGCCCAACAGTTATGTGTAGACAACAACTCTAATAGAACCGGTCCTATGAATTTTAGTACGATTCAGAAAAACGAGGTCGTGAGCGGCGGGGTTGGATATTTTTCTGTGCGATTAACCAACCATTTGAGTCACAGTAGCCATTTCTATACCCAGCTGTCAAGACATAAATTAAATGTATTTTCATGTTTGACGTGCAAAGGCCTAATAAGCAGGGTTTCCACTACCCGAACCCGAACTCTATGCATATTTAGAGAATGTACCTATACTTTTGGTCTGCTTAACCCAAATCTTCTTTGGGCGCCGCTCCTTCTTTCTGTAAAATGGCATTGCAGCAGCAATTGCAGCCGCAGCCGTCATTATCTAGACTGAACGGGAGCCATATTCGATAAGATTTGATGAAATCGTTAAAAAAATTTGATCAAAATATTTGACCGAGAATGGCAGGTATAATACACCCTCCCGGCAGGAGTTGCATAAGATTGGTCAACCACAACCCCGTGGCGAGCGGCCAAACCACAGAAAAATTGACAAAATAACAATTGAAATGTGATTTCATTCACTGGGAACAACTTACGCTGAATGATAAGCATGATGCCTGAATCTAGGGATCATACTTAGCTGTGTGTCATACTAAGGCCTTTTATGANTTCATCCATAAAAATAAACACACGATCGATGTACACCGGGCCCAATGCTCGCGAGTGTACACACACTAGTCAGGAAGATGGCCAACAAGGCTGAAAACCACGTATATTTGAATTATGTTGCTACACATAAAAGAATGAGTTGAAAGTGTGTTACCTTATCTAATGAAGGGTTAGTAAGGGTATCACAATGCGTCAAACGTCATACGGGCCTGAAGGTTCAGGTCCTTGGCTTGGATATTGGAAGTATGCGATTGCGGCGGAGTTTTTTCTGGACTACCCTCTATGTACTACACTATGATACTAACGGTTTGTGCTCTTTGCTTGATTTTCTTTTGGGAGCCATTCTGAAGAAAAAGTAGGTGGATTAGCGGCCACATTACAAAACATACATGTAGTGTGCTGGGGTTTTTTCTTAGAGGAGGCTTACAGTCAGACGAGCCAAAGTTTGTTCAGTCAGAAATTGCATGGCAATGATGGTATATTTCAGAATCAGGAGGTAACAGGTGTCAAGTCGCAAAAGTATCCACTGTCATTAATTACCACCATCTGATTCTACTGTACCGACCTATATTTTTCAGTAAAGAACAGTACAAAAACGTGCGGATAAACAATTCTAAGCAAAAAGAACATTTTGTTCACCAAATACCAGTGCAAGAACATAGTTTGCTACCAAATGTATATTCTCATTTCAGAAGAATCGTCAATTTATCCACAGTAATCAGAATAGTACCTCATGTTTTTTGTAATGATTCACATGACTCTGATGGTGCGCGGAAC
>NMRB01002640.1:40426-51150 GCA_002633025.1 Notospermus geniculatus | reverse complement strand
GGTCACGACCCCCAAACCCCCCCCTCTGGATCCGCGCCTGCTTCCGGGTACCCGCGCCCTGAGCCAGGGTGCGCATACCCGGATGTAATTCATACACAGAGCTATTCGTTAAGTCAAAGCATCGATTCAGCTCCTATATAGGCCTATGTCGCATGAACGGTGATAAAAATACAGGAAATTATTAAAATGTAAATACATGTAATATGTGTCATAAAGCTTGATAAGACTAATTTGAGACATTGTTTCAGTTTTTTATTACGGTACGGTACGCTAAGAAATACTTATGGCGCGTTTTAATCAGATAAGATAAGATATAAGATATTTTATTACACTCTAACCTTACATAGGTACATAGAGGAGAAGATAAAATTCACTTAATATTTACATATCATTTTACATAAAATTTTGCATAACATTGTGACAGTTTTACATAACATTGTGGCAGTTTTACATAACATTGTGGGAAAAAATAAAATTTGACAAATAAATTAATACAATCAGTCTGTGTGTGAGCGCCACCTGTGGTGACATCTTACCATAACCAGAATGAATATGTCTGGGGCCAGACTCTGATCCAAGCGTAGTTAGCGGAGCGAGATCAGAGACTGGCGGTGCGAGACTACTCAATGACGTCGCGTCACGACGTCTTGACGCAGTGCAACACAGACGAGACGTCGGAAAAAGGTCGAACTGCTCACAGCGCCTCCTAGTGGCGGTAGTTCTACAGGCCGGTTCCTCATTGTAGCATCTTGAAATATCCAGGCCTGCGTTCACTTGGCCTTTGGACTACAGGTCTGTGATTTTAGTTGGGGACTATGTTTACAATTTGGGAAAAATGTGAGCTATTTTCAAATGGCCATGGCTCTAAAAATATCGCATCAATGAATTGAATAATTGTTTATTTATTCCAAAGACAATACAACAGAAACCAATTTCAGGGGCCAAGGCCAAATGGGCATTATCGGCCCCATTATGGTACGTTATACACATGACTATATTTGGTTATACACACAGAATCATGCGCTGTGCAGCAACAGTAGAGGGGACAAGCCAAAAGCCAAGGCAAATAATAGGAATCTCAGCCGCTGCTACCCGACCAACAGCCCCGACGTTTTCACGGCGGTGCCGCTAGCCGATCCTTAGCAGCGGCGAAGTGGTTATCACGTAACTTCTAACAGAAACCGACCCAGTCTTTCGAAAATCATAGCATTCACCATTTTGGGAAGGCTAGACCAGGAACAAATAGCACTGGGAACCGTGGATTTTTGTAATCTATGAGACATAGTTCTAGGTAGGACATATGGTCTTTGCTATCTAAGCTGGTTATTTACAATAGGATTCCTATATTGAGTAAAATTTACCAAAACGTACCATGGCAAGGTACTATGTTCTACATCATACATCAAAACAAGCTTTTTTTCCTTTCTCCTATCACTCAAACTCATCCAACCCAAACATTTAAAAACTTTATCCCTATTTGTGCCCATAAGGCAACCACTCACAATTAGGGCAGCACGGTAATGAATTTGATCCAAACGGGAAAGTAGAACCTGGCTGGCAGAATCATAAGTTGCGCTTCCACTACAAAAAAAGCCGCTCTTATTCTGCTTCCATTACAGAATTGCCGGGTTTAATAAGTCCGGTTCTATTAAGTGCGGATCTATTTAGTTTGGATAGGTCATGCACATTCGCAAGCGACCGTGGAGCCACCTGTAGCCGAGCATAATACTACAAATAGATCCGGTGTTATTGCCATTCCACTACAAAATTTATCCGCATCTAGATTCGGAGTATGATCGGCTATGGTATCCGAACTAAATAGATCCGCACTTAATAGAACCGGACTTTTTAAACCCGGCAATTCTGTAATGGAAGCAGAATAAGAGCGGACAAATACCGGCTTTTTTGTAGTGGAAGCGCAACTCGAACTAAATAGATCCGCACTTAATAGAACCGGACTTATTAAACACGGCTATTCTGTAATGGAAGCAGAATAAGAGCGGACAAATACCGGCTTTTTTTGTAGTGGAAGCGCAACTATAGATAACTGACCCATATTCCAAATGGGATAAGAAATGAAAAATATAACCTCTCCAAATGTTTAGATTGCAGGTGGCGCAGGGCTTTTAATGGGTTAAGTAGGGTATTACACTTAGTTACAACCTGAGTAAGATGCTCCTCAAAAGTAAGATTACTGTCGAGCATAACACCAAGATGCTTATGTGAGGGGGCTCTGGGAATAATATTACCATTGATAAACAGATCACCAAAGATTCGATTAACCCCCCGACGGTTGGAAGCTCGGAAGATAACTTCCTTACATTTTTCAGCTTTAAAGTCTAATTTCCACAGTCTAGACCAGGATGACAATTTGGCTAAATCTTCCTGAAGCAGTGTTGTTGACACGCTCTCAGGTTGATTATTTGGAACAGGTAAAAACAATGAACAGTCATCAGCATAGATGTACAGGCGTGAGTTACTAACGACATTACTTAGATCATTTATATAAATTAAAAACAGTAGTGGACCTAATATAGATCCTTGGGGTACGCCACAATTAATATAATCAGGAGGGGATATATCTGATAATGTATCTTGAACCCGCACTCTGATAGTGCGTCCAGTTAAATAAATAAATTCAAGATGTTACCGCATATTCCAAAATTAATAAGTTTCTTTAGAAGTAAGTAATGGGGGACGGCATCGAAGGCACCAGAGATGTCCAAGAAGACACTCCTTGTGACCCTCTTGGAATCACTGTTGACTAAAATATTGTGAATTATGTCAATAAGTTGTTTCTGGGTGTCATGTCCGGGTAGAAATCCGAACTGTCTCTCAAAAAGTAAATTGTTATTCAGTAAGTGTTGTAAAAGTGCCTCGTAAATTGTTCGTTCAAAAATTTTGGATAGGGAGTTTAGGAGAGTGACAGGCCTATAATTATCAATGGAGGTTTTTGACCCCTTATTCTTAAAAATAGGAACTACAATGCCCAATTTCCACAAAGCCGGAAAATGACCTGAGGCCAGGAATAGGTTAAAGAGTCTAGTCAGTGGGACATCAATAGATTCCGGAACTAACCTCAACATTTTATTTGTAACACCATCCTCACCCCCAGCTTTAGACCGGTCTAGGTTCAGCAAAATTTTCCTAACTTGCGCACTGGTCACCACCAAGTCAGTAATGGACTCCACTGTTCTTGGCTGAAAACTAGGAACCACTGATTCATCGAAATCATGATGAAATCTACTACCAAATTTTTGTAAGAAACCCCTACACTTCAAATTATCGCATCAATGACCCCCAGGGAGCATTGAAATCAAAGCTAAATACCTATCATAACCATATCTACACAGTATTCTGTGTGTGACTACACGTACAATGTACAGCCGGACATAGAAGACCAAAATTCGAAGCAAAAAGTTTACAATTTCGCCGTCGAGGATACACTCCTTTCGCAGTGTCTTCTCACTCATACCTATCGTTCATAGACACTGCTTACAATGGCCCGATCCCCGCCGATTTACCGCATGGTGGCAGCACTACTCAGCGGCCAAATAGCGCGGGAAACAGCGCCGGCGTTGCTCCCAGCTTCGGCCTGTTTAACAAGATCAATCACTACAAACAGAATAATCTCGTATAGAGCGCCGTTATCCACTTCTTTAGCGATGTTTCAAAACAAAAAAGGCACGAGCTAAACACTGAAAAGCGCAAAGTGACACTGCATACTGGACACGGCGGGGGCAGCCATTGCTGTCGTTGTAGACTAGTCGTGCTACGTCATAATGCAAACTGTCCCATATAAAATGCTTTCCGACGAGTGACCAGTCTGCCGTGGTTGTCAAGGACGCTGGCAGTGAACCAATCAGAAAATGTTTCATGTATTTCGTTAGTTACGCAAACGCCCTCTAGTGGTAAATCGGCGGGGATCGGGCCATTGTAAGCAGTGTCTATGAACGATAGGTATGAGTGAGAAGACACTGCGAAAGGAGTGTACGTCGAGGAGTCAAAAACCCTTGGATTTTCCTACTGAAATAATTTCATTTTACCACCAATCGCCTGGTTAATGTTCTTGATGATCATAGAAAGCTAAATATCACTATCAGCGATGAAATCAATAGGGGGCCTAAGTAAATAGACAAAATTTCTCATATTATGAAACGATGAACGCTGCGCAACAGAGAACAGCGCCGTCATCTTTTCGATTTTCCCGCGCTGGTCCCCAAACAACGTCATGGATCTACAGGCTCCACTCACGATAGAGGTAGTAAAGCTGCGGTAGTAAAGGCTGAGCCTTACGAACCCTTGATCAGTTGTAGGTGAAACCTCGAAACACCATTGGACAAAATTATACAAAACAATTCTGTGATGGCGCAGATTCGTCTCTATTTGAAAGTTATGAAATGGCATGCACAGCGGCAAAATAGGTGGGCAGGGTCTAAAGGGTACTTTGGGTTATCCAATGACCTACAAACATTGTCATAAAAAGATCGCTTGGCATCAGAAACCAAGAGTCGCACGTTTTGAGCCGACTCCTTAAAACCACGTACATTAACGGCTGTAGGGGCTTTAACCATTTTCTTATAAAACTTTTTCCGCTTATTCATAGCTCTTCGGATAACAGGATTGAGCCATGGCATGTCATTATGTTTAAAAACCCGGTCAAAGTGTGGGATATGTGTTTCAAAGATATGTTGAAGAGACTTCACGAATTTTTCACACACAAAATCAAGATTACCGACCAAGAATATATGGTCCCAGTCGTAGGACTCAACTGCAGTCGTTAAATTGTCCAAATTTACACGCGAAAATTTCCAAACCCTTTTTACAACATGTTTCCGTTCAACAGGACTTTTTAGGTCCAAGCTAACGGAAGTTACACTATGATCAGAAAGTGAAAAAGGGGGCATTACTTCGGCATTAGAAACCAAACCTATCGAATTACAGAAAATCAAGTCCAAACAGGACTTACTAGTGTCAGTTATTCTGGTGGGCTCCTCTATTAATTGGAACAAAGAATGCTTAGTGGCAATATCATATAATGAATTACCCTCCACTGTATTTATATCTTCGGCCCACCAGAACTTGCTTCTGGCATTGAAGTCGCCACCAATGACCACCATGTCAGCCCTCTGCCGCAGAGAATATTATCTATTTCCTGAAAATAAAGCCTCCTACTGGCAGAGGACTGAGATGGTGATCTATAAAACAGCCCAATCAATACCGTATTAAAACTTGATCCAACACTACACCACATACAATCGTCGCGGTCCCCTTCCAGGTCAAGGCGCCTCTGAAAGGACAATGAGTCTTTTACATAGAAAACTAAACCGCGGCCAGTAGCTTTATACATAGAATTATCCAACTTATGATAGCCATCTATGTTGTAATTAGATAGACTTAAGTTACAACCTGTCTCACAAAGGCATGCAACATGGATATCCTCTGAACGCAACCGCATAGACACATCAGAAAATCTTAAACCATTTTCAGCGGATAAACTATTTACGTTTGAATACCAGACATTAAACCGACCAATTGGTCCGGGATTCACGTGTACATCGCCACAAAGTAACAACAATTTATAACTTAACTCAGGATTAAACAGAGTGCAAAGCAATTGTGGTCGAGTTGGAGTCAGCAATATTAAACAGATTAAAATGAAAACAACACACAGAAAACATACAGGAGATGTCTTACACCTGAACGCATCAAACGTCACTTTTATAATAGCATAGACAATCAAAGCCAATAACCACAGGGTGGAAACCAGGCCCGCAATACTTAATGACCCTAACGCGAGACCAGGATATAAAACAACGCCAGCAGTACTGCAGAACCCACTTATAATAGAACTTACATATAACCATCGTAGTATCTCGAACAAATGAGACCAACCTGAGTCCACCACAGATTTCACTGGTTTACCAACAGCCATCCCAACATTAAACAAACCTACTCTGGCCCTCCAAACCTCCACATCAACCCCCATTGAAAAATAACAAAGTTATTGACCAAGGAATGCTGCCTACCAAAAAGTTCATGGAACAAAGCAAATAATATTTACAAACAGGTGATTTGAGAGGTGTAATCATAGCTGAGTGAACACCAGCGAGCCATTACCGGACCCAATGGAGAATTACATGTACTCTTACAATACTGCATAGTTCAAGGTGGAACCTGTGACCAATTATAAAGTAAGGGACCAACTCAACAAATATGAGGTGGAGCCCCATGTCATACTGAATGGTACCACAGAATACACCAAACATAGATAACGCCATGATTTACTATTTGGCACCGCTATAAACACCAAAATAAATTCAGCTAATTATCTCAACTTGAAGACAATATAAGTCAACCAGATCAACCATGTCTATACTCTGCAAATTAAACTCCGTAAGCAAAGTAAGAAAAAAGAAAGAACAAAAGGAGAAACATTTAATTTGAACTGGCAACTGACCGAGACAGATCAATATGCTTAAAGGAGCACGGTATTGCCACTTTTTCTCGACAGCCGGCACCACCGCGCCACTCTCCAAACCAAGGGTCTGACTACGTCTAGGCGAATGACCCGATTTACTGCGTACATTTTGTAATGCATTTTTGTAGTTCGTCTTACTACCGCTAGGTGGCTCCCTCTATGTCGGCAGTCAAATAACGCATTTGAGATCCAATACCGTGCTCCTTTAAAGCATCTACACATTTTAAGAAGGGCTGGCTAACAACCCAATTGCCCGTAGCATGCCTAGTGTACTATAGGTGAACCCTCGCAACCGCCCGGCCAGACCCCACGCAACCAGGGCCCAATGCAGGGCAGCTGCGAGAACTCACCATCCACATACATGTAACATAACCAACTCAAAAGACACCGGAACACACTATAATACTAGCAGTCCAGAGGAGAAAAACGAACCGATTGCAGTAAGTCCAAGTCAGAACAGTCAAACTCTAGTCAGAATTGTCAATACGATGACATCATATCAAAGCATCAATGTCAGCCCTTGTAGATATCAAGACTTTCTTGCCATGGTACCAAACGAACAGACGCCCATCATTGGTCCAAGCGTTGTCAACAATTTTCCGCTTTTTTAGAATAAGCAGTTCCTTAAACCTGGCAAGCCGCAGTTGAGTCAAATGTTCATTGACGTAGACGCCTTTGGTCTCATTGATCTTACGAAACTTCTTTCTATTCACGTACAATTGGCGCCGCACTGAATAATTTGTGAACTTACATAGTAACTGCTTTCCATCCTTCCCGGATGGGTGTGCCCTGTCTATATCACTGAGAGTGATCCCAATACAGAAATGACTGAAGAGTCAGTGCATGCAGCGCAACTGTTGCCGGGCTACTTAACTACAATGTAGTGGTGTGACCTCTCACCGGGCTTTTCGCACACACGGGTTTGACACGGGTCTGGTATTTTTTTATGTAGTGAAACCACGGCTATAATCTTCTGAAAATTTCAAAGAATGTGTATGATTTTGCATATAAATTACATAAGGTGACTAATAGCCAAAACAACTTGTAATAGTGTTTTCAGATAGATCTGGCCAAAGGTACTTGGCTGACCTCTTGTCACTAAACTGTAATGGTGTGATCACAAATGAGAATGTTGCACAACCTTCAACGTTTATTTCTAATTCGAAATTACATTCGATTGCATTGAATAACTTGCGACGATGCCATCTCCACGTATTCATCTTCACCCTAATATCTCAGCTTGACTCCTTTTCATTCCTGTTTACTGCGACGACCTGTGAAAAGAAAACAGAAGCAATCATCATATCAATTGGGAGCACTCAAATTCCCTGCCCATGTTTTCCTACATGTCAGGCCCGTAGCTAGCATAGGGACAGGGGGGGCAAATGCCGCCCCCCCCCAGGCCAATTGTTCAAAAAAAAATTTTTTTCAGCAAAATCAAATGGGATAAAAGATCAGTATTGTTCGTGTCTCAGAATGCCGGAAATTGACCTCAAAGTGCATCTCAGAGCTTCTAATTTTCAAAATTTTTCTGGGGGAGGCCCCAGACCCCGCAACACCGACGCCCTTTGGCGCTGCTCACGTCTGTAGAGCTCGTCTGCTTAAAATGCCCCCCTAGGGAAAAAAAGCTAGCTACGGCCCTGCATGTAGGCGCGGCAGGTCTTACCATGCTTCAGTAGCATTCAAATTGCAAATTGCTAATTGCAAACAAAGTTATTTTAGTCTAGACGCAGAACGAAAAAGTGGGAAATTTTGTATAACAGCAATTTTTTTGCATTTTTTATATCTCCAAATGACAGAGATTCAGAATCCGGCGGGTGCCACTCTGGCACCCTTGAGCGTTTTGAGAAAATCCCGTTTGAATTTTTGGAACTGACTTTATCATTGGACGTCAGCTGACGCAACGACTGAGCTTTGTACAGGAGAAAGGAACCCGATGTACAGCTAACTTTNTAGTAATGGAGTTTGATGAAATCTATTTCATGTATTTGGCATTTTTTGGCATTCTGATTCTTAAACATCAATTTGATTGATGTTGAAAAAACGTCAATTCAACTCGGCGTACGTTAATTCCCAATTTCCCTGCGAGTCTCATTTCGATCATTTCGATGATTTCATTTCGTTTCGTTTCATTCCGGGTTTTATCACTAACCCTTCAGGAAATGCACCTTCTCGATGCTGGCTGTGGAACTGGGAATTACGCCAAAGCTGTTCTTGAGGCTGGTGTTGGAAAGGTCTCCATTTTTGACGGGAATGAATCTATGCTTGAAAAAGCTAAGGAAAAACTGGCCCATTTCATTCAGGATGGTCGCATTCCTGATATAAGGCATCATCATTTACCAGCTATATTGCCATTTCAAGATGAAACATTTGATATTGTCATGATCAACCAAGTGCTAAACCACATTGATGATGGAACTGGGCATTTTCCAAACTTTGAAAAGACCATGAAAGATATCTACCGTGTCCTGAAACCGGAGGGTATGCTGGTGATCCAGTCCTGCTCTCGGAATCAGATCCTGAAGAGCGTGTGGAATATTCAGCTTGCTCCAAAGGCATTAGAAAAGTACGGTCTCCGTTTTGTGACTCCAGAAATGCGCAAGGAAATTGTAACCAGTGCAGGATTCAAGAACTATGAAACTATTGTCCCAATGGATGCTTTGTTATACAGAGAAGATGTCTACTTCTGTGAGGATGGCCCGATGAACCCCGAGGTGCGAGGATCTGAGTCCTTTTCGGATACAGTGTCTCCCGAGGAGATGAGGGAGGTTGAGCAACAAGTGAACCAGATGACAGAGAATGGTACGATCAAGGCCTTCATTGCTGAAAAAGACAAAGATCGACAACGAATCTGACAGTTTCAACTGGTCTTTGCAATGAAATAGATTGGACCTTAGACACTGAGGTTTATTCCCGTTCCGCCTTTTCCCATTTTGCCTTATTCCCATTTCGCCTTCTTTTTCCCATTTCGCCTTATTCCCATCCGCCTTATTCCCATTTTTGCCTTTTCCTGTTTCGCCTTATTCCCATTTTGCCTGCCTTTTCCCATATCGCCTTATGCCCATTTCACCTTTTCCCGATCCGCCATTTCCCAATTCGCCTTATGGTAATTGAGTCTTGCACCCCTATCAAATAGTGGACTACATGTGTAGGCCTAAATATTTTTAAAAAATCGTATTAGAAAAATGTGATAGTTTTCCTAAATTGGACTGATTTCTATAGACAAAGTAAAAGTAGGCCTACTTTTTAGTGCTTTTTGTGTTATTTCCTAACGAAAATGAATTGTCTGGAAGAAGCCCACAGTCAGTGTGAGCAATGAAAAACATTTGAGTAAACACGTTTCCCCTCCCCCAAATAGATAAAATATAGGCCTACGTATCTATTTTTGATGTCCCTCATGTTCACATGAAGAAACTCACCGATAATACAGGGTGGTCCACAAAAATGTGAGACATTTCGTTTGTAATTTCTACAAATCTTAAGATTTTTCAAAATCCTTTCAGCCAGAGATGGGTCATAGCTATAAGTTTTTGCCCTGAAAAGCACTTTTATAAAGACGAACCGGTTTCTGAGTTATTTCAATAATTAAGACCGCCACCACCTCACAAGGTGGCGGTCTTCATTGGTTTCACTGGATTTCTCTCTCTCTCTCTCTCTCTCGATCTCTCCGTCCAATCTGCGGTTTCGGCAGGATAACTCAAAAAATACGCCACGTATCGCGATGAAACTTTCAGGAGTTGTGGATATGCATGTTACACGGAAACCTATTGATTTTGGGGGTCATCCGCCAAGAATGAACTGTTTAATTATAGATCGATGGCGTTGATTGCGGACCATGTTTACATGATTTGACCAGGGTAACCTCTTTTTAACGGGCCGCACTGAATTTATTTCTGGCGTGATGGCTTAACAAAGCACATCAGTGTGTAACCCAGCGCTTCTAGATCAAAATGGATGTTAGTATATATCACTACCTGGCTGTGTCTTCGCGTGACTGCCGTGGAAACAAAAAATTCGCACTTCTATGTTTACATAAAAACGTGGAATCATCATGACGTCACCCCGTGACGTTGCTTTGGCATGCACGGATGTACAGGCCGACACTACGCTCACGCTGTGACGTGACGTCATGACGTCACTCGCTGTGGAAAGTCACGGCCGAATTTTACACGTGGGGAGTTGTTTCATGTGGCAAAACTCATATATTTCACTGACTTGAAAGCAGATTTTCTCTAGAATTTCG
>NMRB01002640.1:0-39793 GCA_002633025.1 Notospermus geniculatus | reverse complement strand
CATCTGATTGGTCGACCCCGAAAACCTAGGAATAGGCATTGGAATCATCCTTCTATCTTCTTTAGGTACGAAGATATGGGCGAAAATAGGTGAACAATGGCGGCCATCTTGGAATTCAATATGGCGGCCAACCGATGAAAATTCCAATGGCACCATCTGATTGGTCGACCCCAAAAACCTAGGGATAGACGTTAGAATTAAGTCACTATCATCAATAATTTCGGGGATATGGCCCAAAATATGGAGGTTTTGGCAGCCATTTTGAAATCCAATATGGCGGCACTTCCGGTGACGTGAAAATTTGGGAACATGCCTTTCCGGACATCTTGGGTGGTCAACATTATCTTTTGAAAATTTCAAAGAATGTGTATGATTTTGCATATAAATTACATAAGGTGACTAATAGCCAAAACAACTTGTAATAGTGTTTTCAGATAGATCTGGCCAAAGGTACTTGGCTGACCTCTTGTCACTAAACTGTAATGGTGTGATCACAAATGAGAATGTTGCACAACCTTCAACAGGCAGTGTCATGGCTGACAGGCTTTAGTTGACACCATGAAGGAGCTATTGATTACGCCAACCCTGCGGCTGGTACGGATATTAATCTATTGTTGTGCAACACCACTAGGTATGTAATCTGGTCACATTCCTGAGTTCAACCATGTCAACTAAGTACATGTACCTTTGGCCAGAATGATGAAAAACACTTTATATTTTGAACTTTTTACTTGTATGTAACAGTTACAACTTGCCTTTTTAAAATTCTTCCAAACGCATATACGTTGTCCGAGAAGCAAAATATGATTCACGATGCCGAGGGCCTATATCCAGGACTGAAAATGACGTGTTGTCTATGTGTATCGTCTTCATAATGCCGATGGATTTGGCCGGCCGGTCCATCCGAAATGTTGGTCAAATTTCCTTACACATCAAAAACACAAAATTCGTAATGATGCAGGGGGTACGTTTATTTCTAATTCGAAATTACATTCGATTGCATTGAATAACTTGCGACGATGCCATCTCCACGTATTCATCTTCACCCTAATATCTCAGCTTGACTCCTTTTCATTCCTGTTTACTGCGACGACCTGTGAAAAGAAAACAGAAGCAATCATCAATTGGGAGCACTCAAATTCCCTGCCCATGTTTTCTTACATGTAGGCGCGGCAGGTCTTACCATGCTTCAGTAGCATTCAAATTGCAAATTGCTAATTGCAAACAAAGTTATTTTGAACAGTGCATTACATGTAGGCCTCTTACTTGGATTAGACGTGTTTTTCACTGCAGCGCAGGACTTGCAACACAGATTGGCATTATACTTGATGTCGCATAGGCTGGGACTCGTCTGGATATTTGAGCACCAGCCGCTCTTGTCTCCGTAGGCACAATCTGAAAGCACAGGATCGGATGAAACGTGCCAGTGTCACGGACGACACACACACACACACACAGACGGACGCCACTCAGTATACATATGACTAGCTCAGCTGAAAGCTGAGCTGAACATGCAAAAAAATTGCTGTTATACAAAAAGTGCCACTTCTCAGAAAATCGGGGTTTTGCGTCCGGACTATTTTGAACAGTGCATTACATGTAGGTCTCTTACTTGGATTAGACGTGTTTTTCACTGCAGCGCAGGACTTGCAACACAGATTGGCATTATACTTGATGTCGCATAGGCTGGGACTCGTCTGGATATTTGAGCACCAGCCGCTCTTGTCTCCGTAGGCACAATCTGAAAGCACAGGATCGGAAACGAATAAGAACGAAATTCCCTCTACATGATTGTGGACAGGCCTACTTCGACCAAAGGTCACCATGATTACGGATGAAGACACTACCCGCCATAACCTCTGAAATATGCTCATTCCATCGACAGCGCAGGACGTTCCCGGGAAGGAGATGCCCAGGGTGCGGTTTACATCTACGTCGAGCACCACAAGTGGGGCCGAATCGGTAGATGTCGTCCTGGGTAACCCTAAAGTTTACCCAGGACCAACCTGGGTGACCCTAAAAGTTACCCAGGACGATCCTGGGTAAACTTTAGTGTACTAAACTTTGGGTAAACTTTAGTGTACTAAAGTTTACCCAGTTTGAAATTCGCGTGCACTGATATATGACTGAAGGGCCGTTTTCAAGATCCTTGACCGCAGGTGAAAAAGTGCGCGAATTTCAAACTGGGTCAACTTTAGTATACTAAGGTTTACCCAGGATCGTCCTGGGTAACTTTTAGGGTTACCCAGGATGGTCCTGGGTAAACTTTAGGGTTACCCAGGACGACATCTACCGATTCGGCACAACTGCGTGAAGTCGTGCACTTAGATTGAAAGAAATACTATCACGATGCCTTAACAGCCTGTAACTATTACCTCCCCTGGGATGGACGTGTCCTTTAAAAAGCATTGCAAGCCGCCCGTTTTGCCATTTTCACTGTGAAATGGACATATTCAGTGAATCAGGGTCCATGTTCCCGAAGCCGTCGTTAGGTAAAGATGTCGTTAAAACTGGAAAAATACATAGCGTATTAAACGACATCGTTAACCGTACGACGGCTTCGGGAACGTGGGCCCAGTCTCCTTAATTGTGTGGTCTATTTCCCCGTGAAAGTCATTGAACATGCAGCGTGAAATATTCATCTGAACACAGGCCTTTACCATTAGATAGTATCTACTGAGGAACCATTGTATCACGTCTGGCGGTGCTGCGACCGAAGACAAAAACAGATCAACAAGACGTCGAAAAAGGTACATCCGCACTCTCACATCATAGCGGACCTACATCTCTGCAGATTGGGGAAAAACATATTTACAATATAATATTTACAGATTCACGTTTTCGAAGTACAGTGGAACCTCTCTATTCAGGACACCTCTGGGACTGACAAGTGCTGTCCTTTATTGAGAGGTGTCCTGATTACAGAGGTCAAAATGAATAGAAATGGTCAATTTGGGACTGAATTTCAGTGTCCTTAATAGAGAGGTGTCCTCCTGGCAGAGGTGTCCGCAAAGGGAGGTTCCACATACTTCCTCTTCAGGTCTACAAGTGAAGTCAAAGTAGAAAACATGCACATATACAGAAGAAAGAGAAAATATATACATGTACACTGGATTAGTCACATGACAAAGTGTCAGTCAGTGATCCAGAAGTTCTCACGGATTCTTGTCGATGGTGAGGTGAAGAATCGAGCGCTAAGGACGCCGTAGAACCTTACGGTGTTAAAGATAATGCATCATGACATCATTGTTTACATTCAATGTTTGTACACAATGTTATTTTGGACTTTTGGGACATGCCGACCCACCAAAATGAATACTTTTAGAATCAACAGAATTTCTAGAGGGGCATCCCAGCAACAAATTACTCATAAGACAGAAAGCCTGGACATACATGTAAACAAACAAAATATAAATAAACAATGAATTTCGTGGCCTGCTAAAATATCCGTGATATATTATCTTGGTTAAACCTCAGCAAAAAGAAATCAACCAAAAGATCGTTACTCTGTCTATCATATTTTCGTCTATAGGTGCACTTTTACATTACCTTTTGGAAAATGGAGTGCGATAGCATAGTTGCTAAGCAATTCAATAAAATTAGGTGGTACATCTTCATCTTCGTTACATGTGAATTTAGTATCACCAAAAATATATAACACCAAAAATATACAACTCGAAATCTGCAAATCTAGCTACTTTCTTTCAATAAATAACGCTATCAGCCCAGCATTTTCTTGTGATTTCTATATCTTAATCGAAAATAGAAGTCTTTTCCTACCACATGAGCCTCGTCTGACGAGTCAGTTCCCCGAAATAGGTGAGATACAGGGCTCCAAAGGTGGGTTGTTTCGGCTTGTTTTCGGCATTTCGTGCAACCCCCTCCCCGACCGATCAGTTTACTTGCTTGCCGTAAGATGGCACTCTAACGGGATCGCCAACTCTCATTGGTTGTGTTACGAGGCTAACCGCCTTATGTCTCCAAATATGGCAAAAGCTGATCGTCAGCGCCATCTGCTCAGAGGACTGGAACTATATCGCCCGGGAACGATGGTGTACACAAGGAGAAATGGGGCTTGAAGTGGTCACTTTTCGGGCGCTATATCTCAATTAATATTTGGAATTGAAAGCTGTAACAAATGTCATTGTTCAGAAAAAAACCTCATCTTTCCATATTGCTAGAGAAATTAGTAATCGGTTGAACGGTTCGGCCACAACGTGCTGTTGAACATGCCGAAAATTGGTGATTTTCGAGTTGTATATTTTTGGTGTTATATATTTTTGGTATCACGTATTACGCAATAAAATTTATTTTTCATAAGAAAATACATTATACAACATAATAATCAAAAGATTCCAATTCTACAAAATATACTGGATTCAGCAAGGAATGTGTGTAATTGTATTGTTATTGTTACACACCTAAACCTGTAGTGTATATGAATACCACCGTGGGCGCAGCCATATTGCTTGTTTGTATGACGTCACTGCTAGCAGACATCCATATGCGCGAGAAACAGTAGCTGAGATTCTCTAGATTCCTCCGGGGTCTCTTCAGTTAGTACGGCTGCGCAATGGATAACAAAAAGTGTGGGCGAGCAAGAACTTCATTTTCGTTTTTGTCGTTTGAAAATCGGTTGGAAAATGCATTTTTTGTGGAGTAACAGGCGATTGCTTGTTGGAAAACGGTTCCAGGCTGCATCAACATCCTCACAAGCAAAGTGGCGAGTGATTTGTTGTGGCTTACCGTATGCAAAATACGATTTGTTCCATTGGAAATTAGAGATTGTGGGCTTTCCAACTGTGCCTACCACTTCCGAGAAAATGTAAGGCATAAAAAGCATACGCGGTCAGAAGAAACGGGGATCAGATAATTTTTGAAGAATCACGGTATTGACTGCCGACCTAGACGGAGCCATCTAGCGGCAGTAAGACGAACTACAAAAATGCATTACAAAATGTACGTAGTATATCGGGTCAATTCGCCGATAACGTAGTTTGTTGCTGGGTTGGAGAGTGGCGCCGGCTGTCCAGAAAAAGTGGAAATACCGTGGTCATTGTTACTTTTGAAGTTAATTTCACTCAGTTTGGGATCATTTTTGGATGTGGATTCTCGCAAAAACTTGGTTTTCATCGTATTTTCCGTGTGATTGACCTTTTTTGAGTGACTTATGGGAGGCTCGAAAGGGTTTGGGGTCTTCCCTGTCAATGTACAGTACTGTGGCGTAGACATCCGGCGATCGGCGAACTACGCTGGTACTCAGTGCGCATGCGGGTGTTATTAGATAGGCGTCGTGTACAACGGTATCGGTGTGTGTTATTTATTTCGTAAAATAAATAGAATAGAAGTATCTGGGGCCGAAGCCGACGCATATTGGCCCCTGTACAAGATATAATATAAATAATGGCGGAATTTACAATGTTGAAAAGAAACAATTTTAACAAGAGATCGAAGCAGGAAAGAGAAACATAACAGAGTGAAGTACCATCCCGAAGAAAACAGGCCCGCCCAGCACAGCTGCCCAACTCGCACGAGTTAGGAAGCCACTCCAAGGGGACCCGATCCCTCCAGGACGGTAAAGTACTTGGACAATGTGAAAGTGGGAGTGTGGCAGCTTCCCATTGGAAAAATGGACGGGATCGGTGAGATAACAAAAGGGGCTGTTCACTTTCGAAACCATTGTTCACTTTCGAAACCATTTTCCCAACTAATTTTTCATTATGTTGCAGCTGTTTGATTTTCATGATTTTCAGGTATAATATTTTATAATGTGAACTACATAATCATGAAAGAAAAATGTTACATCAGTTTTATCAAATATATAACACCAAAAACTCGAAAATCACCAATTTTCGGCATGTTCAACAGCACGTTGTGGCCGAACCATTGAACTGATTACTAATTTCTCTAGCAATATGGAAAGATGAGTTTTTTTTCTAAACAATGACATATGTTACAGCTTTCAATTCCAAGTATTAATTGAGATATAGCGCCCGAAAAGTGACCACTTCAAGCCCCATTTCTCCTTCTCCTTCCCGGGCGATATAGTTCATGTCCTCTGAGCAGATGACGCTGACGATCAGCTTTTTCCATATTTGGAGTGAAGCCTCGTAACACAACCAATGAGAGTTGGCGATCTCGTTAGAGTGCCATCTAACGGCAAGCAAGTAAACTGATCGGTCGGGAAGTGGGCTGCACGAAATGCCGAAAACAAGCCGAAACAACCCATCTTTGGAGCCCTGTATCTCACCTATTTCGGGGAACTGACTCGTCAGACAAGTCTCATGTGGTAAGAAAAGACTTCTATTTTCGATTAAGATACAGAAATCACAAGAAAATGCTGGGCTGATAGCGTTATTTGTTGAAAGAAAGTAGCTAGATTTGTAGGTTTCGAGTTGTATATTTTTGGTGTTATACACGAATCATCAGTCAGCGTCAGCGCCGGAGGGCCAGGGAACCAGGCTACGAATTATAATGTAGAACGGCAAAAGACGCTGTCGAACAACAAGTGAGTATTCAAAAACACGACATTTTAGCCAAATTTCAAACTTTCGACAAAAACACAGTCGTTTAATAATGTCTAGTTTTACGGCCTTAAAATTTGTCCTAGTGACCCTAGATTGCGTGTATGAAAAGAAAACGTGGCTATGAAAAATATTCATGGAAATATGCCGGCACATTTAATTTTGACTAAGGGTGTTGTACATGCAGCAGTACTGACTGCGGAACAAACGGACTGGCTGCGCGAGTCTACCCGATCCGATGATGTCTCCTAGTTTGGTTCCCGAACCCACCGCTAGGGCTATGAGGGTTCGGTATTGGCTTCTGAGCATTTCCTTTTATGGCGTTACTATTTTTAGAATCACTATGTAAACATAGGCACGTGGTTGGCAAATGTCACAAAGCGAATTAACATGTTCAAGGGAAAAGCCTAGTGTTTTCGGCCGGGAACGGAACCGTCGAGAAGCGGAGAAGTTTATTTGATTCAGAGGCTGGTAAAAACGACAAACTTGCTGAATTGTTGGTGAAATTCGGCGGTGACCTGTGCATGCATGCTGTGTGTTGTATAGGCACCGCGTACATATCATGTGCAGAAAAGGTCGGGGAAAGCGTTATGCTCTCGAAAAGGCATTCAAGGCAAATTGTGTTGCTTCTGCAGCAAGACTCAAACGGTGTGCCAGGTCACCAACAACCAAACCCCTAAAGAAAATTCGGTTGGAGATTCTCTCGTTGACCTCGCATAATGTATTCCACTATTTTGTGTACTAACTGATCACCTGATAACGGCGTGAGTTGGAGAGTGTCTCCCTTGCGGTTGGAGAGTGTCTCGTGACGTCTGACACCAGAAATCTCGGTGCGGCCACAAGCCAATACCTCATAGCCCTAGCGGTGGGTTCGGGAACCAAACTAGATGTCTCCATGCAAAAAGAGAACATAAACGGGAGGCATAAAATCGTCATTTTCAATATGTCTCTCAAAGGGCCACGATTATGCATGTTTGTCTTTAGCCGAGAGCCGTATCCTGGACCAGTGCAATCGCTTCCGCCATCAATATATCATACATATACTTCCTCCATAAAATGATAAATACCAAGACGTCAACTTCCAGAAACTTGCGAATTTACTATAGACTGGTTCCCGTCTTTGGCTGCACTCACGTTCCGCTATTCAAACACAGGCACGGGGTACCACAATCTGAACGTCAGAGAACGATTCGTGCCAACATCGTATCTCTGACGTATATCGGACAGCGCCATATTGCTCCGGGATCTACTTCTTCGGTCATGCTCGACAAGACTGTTCAAATCTATCGATCTGAATGATCAAAGTTACCAATTAGGGATTGTGAGTGTTGCTACACATAGAAAAATGAGTTGAAGCATGTTACCTTACCTGATGAAGGGTCACTCACGCTATAGCAGCAGGTTGAACTTCTCAAGTGGTGAAGTGAAGGCTGGTCGGCCATTTTGTTTCGACATTGTAACGTTGTCCATCCTCGGTGTTATCACTGCCTAAAATGTGCCTTAATCCACTGAATAACTTCAGATTCTACAATAAATAAAATTATCCCACCGATATAATGCGCAAAGAACCCATTTATACGTGAAAAAGTATCAGCATTGGTCTGCACTATATCATCAAGTGCGGAAGGTTACGGTCAATGTCACAGACGACCCACTCACTGCGGCGAATCACTGAATTATCTCGTGATTTGCGAGATGATTACTACGCCGAGGCTCCTATATACAGTCGAGGTAGGTTACGATGGCCGCCCGAATGTAGCCGAGTACCTCCGAAGATGACGTCGATTGGGGGGTACCAGTGTTATGACGTCACGAGCTATATTTGTTCGGGGAAAACCCTTTCCCTTATCCAAGATGGCGCTGTCGGTGGTATTTCGTGGTAAGTGAACAATTTGGTGGAAGCCGAAGCAGTTTGAGAGCCTCAGAAGTGGATTACATCGTATTTCGGAGAATTTTCATGGCTGTATTGATTTGCACACACACCAGGCACAAGTTCTGAGTACTTTCTAGGTGTTGAGCAGGCCTTGTGGACTATGGGACTTATCCTCTCGCAAAACCCTGTTCGTTGGCCATCTCCTGATAGTAGGCCGACTCCTATGCCCAGATGCATGCTGCTCAGTGTTATCGGTGTGTCTCATAGCCACGATCTGTCAAATGGCACAGCTCTCAGTAGGAACACGTGGATCTGATCTAATTTTAGTTACAAACACTGCGCAAAAAGCTGCGCAATAGGGATGCGCAGGGAGGGTGCGCAGTGGCGTGGACAGGAATTCCCGTCAAAATGGCTGCCCCGTGCCTGTCTTTGTATAGCGGAACGTGAGCGCCAGCGGGAGTGCAGCGGCAAAGACGGGAACCAGTCTTAATTTACTACCCATACAGGTGTCATGTATGAGAATGCCCCCCGTATGACAATGCCCGCTTTATTGTTCGGCGGACACTCAAATACAGAAAGACATGTTGATCAGTGCCTCCCCCATTGTCACGTCGCGGCTTATTCCGTCAATCTTTTGTTGGGAGGCACTGGCAAACGGGGGGCAGTGAAAAACATTACACCGGGGTCTTCCTCAGGCACTTTTCAGTTGGAGAGACCAGAAAAGACTCATGTATTAGCGATAAGCGTGGCTGACTGCTCCTAGTCAACATGGCTCAAAATTTTCTTGATGATTTTCGAGCTATAGTTTGCCAACACTCTATAGCATGATCTTGAAAGTATTGCGAGTTGAGATCTGTCAAAAACTGAACAATTTATCTGTTCAATACCAACCTTTTGGGGCATCAGTCAGTTTATAAGCTGGGCATGTCTTGCAGCAGGATTTCTCCTCGTTGTAGCACATTGACAGTGAAGTCATTGTGGAACAGGACAGGCCATTCGCATTCAGTGCATAAGTAGCATCTCCGAATGTGCAGTTGCCGGCTTAAATGAGAATTATTTGATTCCATAATTAGACCATCCTCGCACAGCTGGGCCCAGTTTCACAAAGAATCTTATGGTGTTTTCAATTTTTGGCCGATAACAGCGCCACCTATGAGCATGCGCCCTAAGTGTACCTTCATTATTTCTATTTCAAGTTGTAGTAAAGAACCCCTCCTGCATATATTGCAATAAAACACTTAGGTATATGTAGGGCGCAAGAAATATTAGTGCTGGAAATTTGATGGAAAATGGTCAAAAGTAGTGATTTTGCGCGCCCCCTATTGGCTGCGCCCTAAGTCAACCTCCACAAATTTGCTACCATGTCAAACACTTGACCCTACATAGTTAGTCTATGAAATATCAGCAAGGTACACTCAGGGCGCACTGAAAAAATTGAATTTCAAAACCCAATTTTTGTAAGTGTCGTTTTTGGCCCTGACCCTACAAGGACCCCCCAAAAATTACCAAGAGGGTATTTAGGGCTAAAAATGTGATTTTTCTCACTTTGTACCATACAACTCCCTGTAAAATAAAAGTTGGCAAAATCTAAGAGGTGATGTATCACACCCTAATGGTTAAGTGCCTGAATCTTAGAAAAACTGGCTCTTAAGATTCTTTGTGAAACTGGGCCCAGGGCTTTGGTCTCATTCCTCTTCATACACTCCACACAAAGCCCTGCTAAAATTGGGCCTCCCAGGCAAACATGAGGCGGTCAGAAGAAAACCAATGCCCAATCAGAATGCAGCATTTTGCCAAATTCCCATTTCGCCAAATTCCTATACACCTGTAATAGGTCGACCTAAAAATGGTCATGAAACAAGCAACGTCGGATTGAAAGCCGAAGAAGCGACTGGGGTGTTAAATGTAGGCCTACTCATTGCGGAAACTTTATCAGGATAATCTTCCAATGGGAATCATCGCTCCTGTCGGCAAATTTAACTTCATGATCAGACCTTACCTGGAGCCGATGGAGCCATCTCGTCGTACACACAATCACCTTCAAAGCACCACTGAAAACAAATCACAGGCTCATTGCAGCGTTTAAAAGCTCTAATGATTGTCTCCTTTCCAACAAGCCACACAAACTAATTGATACAATCTGCATATACATGTTAAGAACCTGGGAGTAGGTAAAACCACACTCTCTCCAACTATTGTATAGCCTAGTTCATACTTCAACGCACGACCATCGCCGTCAGGACAGCGACATGTTGTGTTGATTCGTATTCCAGCGTCCCACAGCCATGACGGCGACCAGCTTGACTTGCCAGCGGCCGTTGTGACGTCAAATGGTGAGAAATGCTTGACCGCCATCTCTGTTGGAAAGGCCTACATTGTACACATGTATACACAGGCAAATGTACACCCGAAATATCTCCTTTTTCTGGTAACTCCAGGCAAAATCATAGCACCTCCTACTAACTGAGCAGGTGACCTGAATTATAGTGTACCTTGGAATCCAATGACATGCACTTCTGGGAAAGTAGGCCTATAGGCCTAGGTTCAATTACTCAAATGATCCTTGTCAGATTTCAAAGTCTCAGAAAACTGGGGTCGCCAGGACCATGAAAATGATACTAAGTAATCTAGGCCCTAAGTGGTAAGACATGACTATAAGCCGTGGTTACACTACATAAAATCCCCGGGTTTTTTGCGGTCACACCTATGAATTGCCGGGCTTCAAGAAACCCGTGTCTGAAAAACGCGGGTTTTTGAGACACGGCAATCTCGCCGTGCTTTTCGAAATTCCCGTGTGTTCGTTAGTTCTTCGCACGGCGACAGATGGCGCGGCCATTAAGTGACGTCGTTTTCGCGCCTCCGACAATGTGTGCCAATTCAGAAATGACCGAAGAGTCAATGTTTGCAGCGCAACTGTCGCCAGGCTAATTAACTACAATATAGTAGTGTGACCTCTCGCCGGGATTTTCGTACACACGGGTTTGACACGGGTCTGGAAAAACACGGGTATTTTTATGTAGTGTAACCACGGCTATAAAGAATTTGACGTCGATTGACCTCAATGCACTTAGGGTAGGCCTAATCAGTTTTAGGACTGGCACCTCTCCATTGGAAACGTGATTAAAATCCAATCCAATCACACCAACATGTTGTTATGGTCCGAAATATTCAGGGAGGTGCTATGATTTTGCCTGGAGTGATCAGAAAAAGGAGATTATAGAGTATTCTCGTCGAATAAATTTCGCCAACCTTCTTGTTCCCGCATGTTGTTCCACGCAGTGCAGGTACGTTATGGCTCCACGACAATGTGCTATTAGGCTTCGAACACCGGATATCCTTACATATCAATTCGTGGTCGACTAGGCCTCCCTGAATATCAAAAGAAATGAGAATGAATTCTCTAAAATGTGGGGATGCGCAGAGATCAGAGTGCTTCAGCGTTTACAACACCTTTACAGCAATATTTGCTTCATGGCATGCCCTATGGCCCCATAGACCACTGCCGAGAAATACACGGCCAGGGAATCAAGGGTGTGATATCACGGTGCACAATCAATATTGCCGTACAGCTGCGGGAGAAAGTTCCGATGACCAACACGTGGCGAAGGTGAGGTTACAGACAGCTATAAGTACCATGGCTAAGGGCAAAATGATAGCCCTACAGTGTAGGTGAATAAAAGGCATGCTGCTGCAATATCTCCCAGATATTTGCAGGAGAACGCATCGAAAATCGGCAATTTTAAAATAAACTGTACGGCTGCGGGAGAATTAGACTGTACGGTGCGGGAGCGCTTGCTTCCGAAAAAATATTCGAAATTGATTTCGACATTTTCACTGTTAAAGGGCCTCTAGAGGCAGCCAGCATGGCAGGGGAAAACCACGGGGAAAACCCAGGTTGAATACCTCGTACCAGTGATTATTACGTTAAAGTGGCGCCGCCTGGCCGAAGAACCGGTACTGATAGTAGCCTAATGGCGAGCTGCCTCTAGAGGCCCTTTAAAAATATCTGTAAATTTACAGCAGAATTTTCACTGCATATTTGATGTAAAATTCATTTCACTGGAATTTAACAGCAAGATTACAGTTTCTCGGTTTAAAAGACAGCATTTGTTGTAGAATTTATACCATTTGGCTGTCAAAATACAGTAAACGGGTGGTGTCAAAATACAGAAAAGTGCTGTAGTGTTACTCTGCTGCCAGCAAAATGCTCTCAGCATTTTTAACAGTGTTGGATGTCTCCTCTACTGGACATAAATCTCTTAAGAATGGCCTCCAGCGATGTTAACCGGTATCAGGGCCGTGTACAACGACCCGTGGTGGTCCAACGTTCGCTGCAGCGCATACTTCAATGCCATAGGAGCAAGCGCTCCGGTACCGGTATTTATAGTAATTTGGCATCTCAGCTTTGCCAAGGGTATGTGACCGGAACTTTCTCCCGCAGCTGTACGGCAATATTGATTGTGCACCGTGGATATACATGTAGAACNCCCCCCCCCCCCCCATTTTAGAGAGGAGGATCGGTCCAAGTCCATCAAATGGCACTATGCGTGCTGCAAATAATTTGAGGCTTAGCTTTTCAACTGACAAAACCATATTTCATATGTAAATATATTATGAGTTTAAACATATCTACACTTAATGTAATATTTACAAATTCACACCATCATGACAAAACGTTTTCGAAGTACACACTTCCTCTTCAGGGGCCGTATGCATAAAACATCTTAAGTGTAAGATTTCCCTTATCTTTTGTTTGGAACAATAGTTTAAAGGAAATTTTACACTTAAGATGTTTTATGCATACGGCGCCAGGTCTACAAGTGAAGTCAAAGCAGAAATCATGCATACATACATGTATATACAGTAGAAAGGGAAAATTATTACACTGGATTAGTCACATGACAAAGGGATTAGAATAAAGGGATTAGAATAATTGTGATGTGAAAAATGACCCGCTGTTGAAGAATTGCTTGTTCAGATTAGGTTTAAAGGATTTGACCTAATCTGAACATGGAGGTATTATTGAGAAGGAGCGAGCACGGCCCTAATCGCTGTGACCACAATTCCACGCCCCCCATTGTTTGCCTTTGTTCCCGCCTATTGTCCGGTACGCAAGCTGAGCTCCTTGAAGGCAATCATGAATTCCGCACAACTCCCAAAGTGCAGCGCCGTCTATAATTGATATCGCGTCGACCCAATCATATTCTTGCGTTTTTCTCCACGTTGGGAATTAGATAACCGGCTATTTCGAAGACAACTCTATTTGGTAAACTCTCCGCTGCATTTTAGTGAAAAAATCATCAAAAAAGACCAATTTCCAATAAAGATATCTACGTTTTAAGGTAAACATGATAATGATAATGATAATGAGATTCTTCGCATCTGAAAAGTTTGAAGAGGATTGCGTTATGATAGTTTAAAAGATGATTAGTTCAGGTAAAATATACGGGTGGTCGTTTCAGTGCCAGATGCTGCGAGGTGCTGTTTTTGACGCGATGAAAACGATGAATTTTTCAGTTTTCGTGCGTAGGCAACGTCCACTGCCATTGTTCCCTTCTATTGTTTGGACTCTGACCATTGTACAAGGGAAGTGCTGACTGCACACGGAAATTACCGAAGATTAGATCGGCTTTTTCCGACCATCGTGCGGCGTTATTAGCCTATTGTCCCCCTAATCACTTTAGCAAACAGCGGAACGATGATCGTACTGTTCGATGTGAGGTCCGTGCTCGCTCCTTCTCAATAATACCTCCATGATCTGAATAAGCAATTATTCAACAGCGGGTCATTTTTCACATCACAATTATTCTAATCCCTTTATTCTAATCCCTTTGTCATGTGACTAATCCAGTGTAATAATTTTCCCTTTCTACTGTATATATGCATGATTTCTGCTTTGACTTCACTTGTAGACCTGAAGAGGAAGTACGTTACTTCGAAAACGTTTGTCATGATGGTGTGAATTTGTAAATATTACATTGTAAATATGTTTAAACTCATAGTTGTTGCTGCATTCATCTGGATTACAGGACTGAATAAATCTCTGCCAAAATTATGTAAATATGTTGTTTCAGTAAAACCGTCAAAATGAAATTCAAATTGCTTACAGCCAGGTATTTTGCTCCATCTCCGAATAACCAGGTGCATTGTTCATCAACTCCCCATACCTGACCTGGAGGTTTAGTGACTTGTGGGTCCGCGGAGTTTGCTGCATTTTTCAGACAGTTCTTTCCTTTCCTGTGGCAGCAGAAATAAACAATCACACCGTAGGCTCTCACAAATATTTTACCACAAAATTGCAAATGCCAGCGCCACTACCGCGATTTTCTTGACAAATCTATTAATCTGAGTGCTGTTATACATGTAATATACAATTGTATACAGTAAAAAACGGCCGTCGATGTCATTCGCAGGACATAACCTTTACTAGGAACATTCCAAACACGTTTTTAAACTCGGCCTAAAGGAAAGCAAAGCAAGGGATTCAATGTGAAGTTTTGGACACGAAACATACTCTAGATTCGTTCTTCTAAGGTTACTTCAGATATTTATGCTGTAGGTTAGAACTAGCCCACAATATAGACCGTACAAAGAATTTATTGATTATATTCAACATAACTGACCAATGAGTGAGTCGTGCGTTACAGCTCTTTATTTTGCCATGCATATTCAATCGGGTAGGCTCTCATATGGGTGTTCAGCAAAGTAACCTTAGAAGAACGAATCTAGAGTATTTCCTCAGCAGAGTATTAACTGAGCTGTAAATTTTTGTAGTGGGTACTCGGCTTTTTTACTCTGGAATTCATCAACATAAAAAAATTTACGTTTCCTTACTCATTCAACTCTTTAATCTTGGCTTGAAACTGCACGATAGAACATGACGAAAAGATGTAGCGATTCTTTCCCGCTACTTTCGATCTAAATATACTCCCCATTATAAATCCAGCGTCCTTCTTACATTCGTTACCATCACCATCATGATAACTTCCAAGGCTGAAATCACGTACATTAAAATTAAATGATGAATCAACCGACAAGGAACACCTACGCGTTATGGCACGCCAAAGTGGCATTTATTCAGAACATAACAATATCTATTCAGAACATAGCAAAATCTATTCAGAACTTGCTAAAACTATATGCAGAATTCCCCAAATCCATTCAGGACTACGATATATCTATGCAGAATTACACCAAACATGTTCAGGACAATTACATCACCATGCAGAATACCAAAACTCCATGCAGAACATAGCCAAATCTATTCAGAACTTGCTAAAAGTATATGCAGAATTCCCAAATCCATTCAGGACATGGCCAAATCTATTCAGAACTTGCTAAAACTATATGCAGAACTCCCAAATCCATTCAGGACATAGCCAAATCTATTCAGAATTTGCCAAAACTATATGCAGAATTCCCCAACTCCATTCAGGATTACCACATATCTATGCAGAATACACCAAATGTGTTCAGGACAATTATATCAACATGCAGAATACCAACTCTATGCAGAACATTGTAATATCTATTCAGAACTTCCCAAAACTATATGCAGAATTCCCAAATCCATTCAGGATTACGATATATCTATGCAGAATACACCAAATGTGTTCAGGACGCAAGTTACCCCAACTGCATGCAGAACCGCGCGTCCCCTGCCGGAGGGTGATGCAACCAAACCAGCTGTATTCCTACGCCTGCCATGTATCACTACGCGCACCGGAGTATGGCAAGCCAAAGCGAAAATAGTTGCAGGATCGTATTTTGATATAGCGGGTTGCGTTTTCAATATTTTTAATTCACAAAGGAGACGTTGGGTGCTACGAAAGAGTTGTTGACCAGGCCCGTTGCAGCCCTCTGATGGGGGGGGGGCGGCTTGGCAGAGTCGGATCCAGGATTGACTGAAAGGTTGAGGGCGTAGCTCGGCGGAGGCGGTGGGGACGGGAAAGTTTCATAATAAGCTCGGTAACTATTGTAGACTTCATTTAAAGGGGATCTCTGCTGGATCATCTGCCACCTCAGCACCATACGGCAGATTTCAGAGTGGATCCATCTCCACTGGATTGGCTCCCGGCTAACATATATGGATGTGTATGTTCGTTTAGACCCCACACTGTATGTTCCTGATTAGTACCCCTTCATCTCCTCAGACAGGCAGGTATTATGTGAAATAAAGACCTTATACCCCCAGTGTGGACAAATTTTACTGAGGTCGAATTTGATCGGGCGGTGTTGCATGGTGATGTCCCATCACGAATAATGATAAAAGGGGGCGCTGCAGTTGCTTCCGTGCCAAATCAACCTCGTCCCCAGGGGTATAGTTCGCTCAGACAACCTCGGACCACTCGCTCACTAACCCCTGGCATCAGCTTTCGATTTAACGCATGTGATTGGTTGACGGGAAACCGTCAAATATACCCAAGAATATACCCAAAGAAATTTTCAAAATATTTTGGATCAAACCAGAAGGTCGTCTATAGCCAGGTTTGATGATTTTTTGTAAAAAGAATCAAAAAGCCCAAGTAAGTATTTCAAATTGATTATTTTGACTCGTGCTGCCACCTATACTTAGTCCAAGATTCCTGGATTATTAACCGAAGCTGATGCCAGGGGTTAGTGACGCGACCGCCATATTGTCAGAAAGCGAACTATACCCCTGGGGACGAGGTTGGTGCCAAATAGGTTGTGCCATATGGGTTAATGAAAAAAAATCGACCCTTTTTGATTTGAATGAAAGTTACATATATTATGTAAAATTTAATGAGGGTTTCAAAAAAATAGGTGACCAGGTCATACAACCTATTTTTATCAAGATATTTGCATTTAAAAAAGCTATTTTCGTTATTAAAGGGTTAATTCAAATCATTATTATTGGCATGGACGTTTTAGGGTTAAAAAGGGTGGAAAATGTGTCCGTCCGAAAATAGATACATTCATCCGACAATTGTACGTATTGTCCGAAAAAGCTTAGATGGACATTTCTTCCTTCCTGCACCCTACACCCTGCACTTCCGGTAAAAAAACAACTTGCGGTACAAAAAAATCCGCAATCACCACTAGGGGGCGACCGATCGGTGTTTATTTTCTAAAAGCACGTCTCTGATTTTTTAATCTGCGTTTCTGTTGTCAGTGTCTACTTTTTGCGGATATAACCACCCATAGGTCTGCAGTCTGCTGGTCTGCATTTGTCTGACGAACATGAACTCGACTCTTCCAGAAGCTAGAAGTATTAGAAATGAATTTAAAATATCCAGAAAATACCTAGAGGGCTAACACAAAATACCTCGCTACGCCAATTTTCTGGTTACCAAGGTTTTTGGGCGCTAATTCGCACGCGTAGTGGTACAAGGTCACCCTCACCCCAACCTCGTTCCCAGAGCTTAATGCCCGGGAAATAAATGTTCAGGACTACTTTCGTCTTTTCAAATGCATTCAGGACTACTTTTCTCTCTTTGTAAAGACATGCAGAACTGGAGAGAATAACTATGCAGAACGACGCCAACTGTATTCAGGACAGAAACCAAATGTATGCAGGATTTACCAAATGCATGCAGGACTTACCAAATATATGCAGAAGTATCTTTGCAAACATATTCAGAATGGTTAATTTCCTGCACGTAGTTTTCGCAATGTTCTGCATAGACTTATAATTTCCTGAACATATTTGGTGTATTTTCTGCATAGATATCGTAGTCCTGAATGGATTTGGGAATTCTGCATATAGTTTTGGCAAGTTCTGAATAGATATTACAATGTTCTGCACAGAGTTATGGTATTCTGCATATTGTTATAATTATCCTGAACATATTTGGTGTATTCTGCATAGATATATCGTAATCCTGAATGGATTTGGGAAATTCTCCATATAGTTTTAGCAAGTTCTGAATAGATTTGGCCATGTCCTGAATGGATTTGGGAATTCTGCATATACTTTTAGCAACTTCTGAATAGATTTGGCCATGTCCTGAATGGATTTGGGGAATTCTGCAGATAGTTTTAGCAAGTTCTGAATAGATTTTGCTATGTTCTGAATAGATATTATTATGTTCTGAATAAATGCCACTTTGGCGTGCCATAACGCGTAATCAACCTACAAATCTCGGTGAGCGATCGATGATCGCTTCTGAAGAGGAGATACCGAAGGTATACATGGTATAGAGGTTCTTCACGTGACGTCACACTCTAATGGGGTACCCGCATGACTGCAGGTGGCGCAGTCAGTATAAGACCCGAATGACGTTCTGACGTCACTTTTTTCGCTGTTGACGTCACGTCGTCAAAGCAGTGTACATTTTTCTACACAATTTTCCGTGGAAATTTCCCCAAAAGACGTTGTCAGTATTGGCATCCTGTGGCATTTCTGACGAAACAAAGCAGTGATATATGGTGAACTTTGAACATGAAACAGGACAGTGTAATTTAATCAAAATTGAACCAAAGAGAGTTGTTTATTTTGGGGCAAGAAGTCAATGGAAATACTGTTAGAAAATAGGACTTCCGGGTCTTACACTGACAGCGCCCCGTCGTGGCGTAGTTCTGCGGGTTCCTCATTAGCATTGAATCCATAGGAACTGGGAGCTTTCTGCCTCGCGAGGCAAAAAAACTCACCGAAATTACGCGCACACGCGAGCTACCTGCTGAGCAAACGGTATCGGAATAACTTTTTGCTCAGCAGTAGCTCCCGTGTGCGGCAGGCTTTAACTGGAACTTTTCCAAACTACATTTCTTATCATTTGTTTCTTAATATATGATTTGTGAAATAAAATGTTCTGCAGTAGTCTGATGATTGAAAGAAACCCGTCTGTTACATAGAGTTTTAGTGTATGACCGACGACCAAGCACATGGCTAATTATGTATTAATTAGCTCATTAGCATTGAGTTGTGACGTAGGCGAAGAACGTCAATACAATGTTCCGATTCGTCTGGTCTCGCCTACCCACTTGATTGACATCTAGGCCTAATTCATTGAGGGCCACACTGTTAAAAATATCTGTAAATTTACAGCAGAATTTTCGCAGCAAGGTTGCTGTAAAATTCATTTCACTGCAAATTTGCTGTTTTTTTCACTGGAATTTAACAGCAATATTACAGTTTCTCAGTTTTAAAGACAGCATTTGTTGTAGAATTCATACAATTTTGCTGTCAAAATACAGTAAACTGGTGCAGCTGTCAAAATACAGAAAAGTGCTGTGTTACTCTGCTGCCAGCAGAGTGTTGTCAGCATTTTTAACAGTAGGCCTACAAGTGAAGTTAGGTGGTTCTTATATTCCTTTGGCCGATCTATTAAAAAAACCTGCATATAACAATATATTACCGGGTACCTATTTTTACCTACCTATGCCCCAGTTCATGTGCACCCAATCTAACACTTTTAAATTTTCCCAAGTCCTCAACGATAGAAACCGACCAGTCTTCGGAACAGATTGTCCCTACATGTGCAAGTCCTAGAAATGTAACATATTCATCTTCATATTCATGTACCTTTTTAACAAACGCCAATTCCTTCGAATAAACCAGGGGACTTGTTTCATAAAGTGATTTTAAGCTAAAGCAGGCGTCACAGGAAGGCGGTTCTGACGGCGGTTCAGCAAGGTTCAAAACCGTGCCGAACCTCAGTGACACCGCCCAGACACCATGTTTTCGCCATTGACCGCCACCTTGTTTTTGGAATCGCAGGATTTTCAAAATGTTTGGAATTTTGACGGCGGCTTTCAAAACAGGAAATCACGAAGTTACTACCTTGTTGTCACCTTTCACAACCCTTCAGAACCGCTAAAATGAAATGGTCCATGAACCATGTGCTCACCTGAGTAAATGGGTGTCTTCCCATTTCGCCCTTTCCCAATTCGCCCCCTAATGGTTATTGTTAGGGGTAGCTACCAGTATTTAATGGATTTACTGTTAGGGGGCGAAATGGGAACGGGCGAAGTGGGAATAAACCGAGTGAATGTGCCAGAAGAACATATAATCGAAATGTTCCAGGGCAAGCCTCGAGTTCCAGGGTATGATTATGGTCAAAATTTCAAGGGCAAAACATTCTCACTTGGAATATGACATATGTGCCTGTCCGTTTTCCAAAATGGCTGCCTGGCAACCATATATTTGGGGTCCATTTATAGACAAAAATTTGCTGTACACATACATGTACATAATCACACCAAGGATGATATCGTTTTTTTAAAGACTCCACCTTTGGTAAAGGTAAAGGTACACCTTTGACCCGAGATAAAGGTTGGTTCTTGAAATGCGCTAGCCGCTTGTTGAGGTATTAAATCGCCCATCTCAGGGATGGGTAGGAAAGTCTGGCAAGAAAAATGCACACAGTGCAGAAGCTGCATCATGATACATCGATTTTGAAGAACAAATATATCAGGAATTCGAAGAGCTGCCGCTAATCTGTAGATTTCCTCCTTCTCAAATCGGAAAAATGCAAATAAAAGCACTACGCATTTGAATAGTCGTCTAGATATCCAAAATCGAGCATAAAAAACGACACAAAAATGATAGTAGCTTAAACATAAAGTCGTCTCCGAATTTCGCAAATTTTCGACCCCAATCACTCTACTTGAAAGTGCCAGAAGAAGACCCCGGTTGGGGTAGAAAATTTGCAAAATTCGGAGACGCCTATGTTTTGCTATCTGAATAGTCGTCTACATTGAATTTCGGTTTAGCTGGGTCTTACGTGCTCTTATTCTCCTCTGGCAAAAGGAAGAGTTAACAATATCGTCATCCTCGCCGGCTAACAACAAATTTTACAGCTGCCTCTTTGAACCCAGTGTCACCTATAAGGGCTAATACACATGTCAGCCCGTTTACAGGATGCTAACATCCTGTTAACAGGCTGCTAACAGCCTGTTAAGATGAAAATCGTTAACCAACTCATCCAGCTGCTCCTGTGTGAGTTTTATGTGTCTCTTTGAAGGCTCATTACTTTTGGCAGGCTCTTGGACAAAGTTTACACCCCTTTCCAGAGCAAACATCTTCTTGAACACAGTTTATCAAAACAAAGATGGTTGTTAACAATAACATAACACTAACATGAGAAATTCTGACCTCTTGACGGTGTTACAGATTCTTAACCACTAAGTGGTTAAAATTTCTAAAATGTATTGAAAATGAAGAGGGATCTCTGCTAAGCAATTTAGTAAAACCCCAGCTTATTTCATCAAGAATTACCAAAGTTATAAAGAAATTTGGTTTAACAGATTTCAGTCCACCTTGATTGAATTAACACCGCCTGTTACATGCGTGTAACAGTTCTGTTAGACTTTAACATGTCCTGTAACAGGAGGTGTTAAAATAGATCTATTTAAACAGATCTGTAACACTAACAGCCATGTTACATGGCTGTTTGTCGCGAGGTCAGAATTGGTGGTAAAAGTTACAGATCTGTAACAGACCAGTAACGTTGACACATAACACATAACATACACGGAATTCTGACCTCACCCAATGACTTGGAGTTCTTACCTGCGTTGTTTCGCTGCGACTTGTATTCCAAGTCGTATCTAGAAAACGACAAGAAAGGAGGTTCATGCCCATTTCGCCTTCTCTCAATTCGCATTCAAAAAGTACTCATTTCACCTTTATCGCCATTTCCCATGTTTCCTTGGCAAATCATGCCATATCACAACGTGCCTCTGTCTGTATTCGCCTTTTCCCGCTTCTACCTTGTCCAATTTGCCTCAGTCTGTGTTAATTTGCAAAATTGGAAGAAGATGAATCTAGAATACGGCCAGTTGAGACAAAGACAAAATAGCACAAAGACCAAATGTGACATGAACTACGAAAAGGTCAGATCAGAGAAGGCGAAATAAGAGAAGGCAAAATGGGAAAAGGCAAATTAAGAAAAAGCGGAATGGGCAGACACCAGAAATGAATCAGTCACCGAATGATAAATTTCTTTAAAGCTGAACTGCATGAACAAAAACTGGAGATCCGAGCACTAAAAAAAGACCACCACGCCACGGTGGTGGTCAAGAGAAATGCAAACGACCATAAGGCACTTTCAAAACACCTCCGAAACATGATAGACTACCAGGCTATTTGGTGGCGCCACTGTATTCACCCTGAGTCAGTCAATAGAGCAACATCAAGACATGGCATCCAGTGACTTCTGCAGGTCGAAGGCATTAGGTTCTTACCGAACCAGAGAGTAAAGTCGGTCACTATTCTATAGTATTCACGTCTTGTTGACATTTATGGTGTTACCAAAGCACCAGTTGAAAACATTTATGCATTCAAAAACAATACAACACTCATTTGACGTATATCAACGTCATCAGATATCATTATGTATAGGTTGAGGATAATTCTTATTTTATCCCTTTGGTCATAATTACCGCAATCAATTAAATATTCTTTCTCCAAATACACACACATCGCGCGAGTCATGTATGCATTATTGCTCATATCAAGTACATTGCGTTTCTGTGAAAATATATTCAAATAACAAAACTATGGCACAAGAAATAAAATAAGATTTATGTGCAACATGTTTGCAATGATACCTAATTGAGTTTCTGAAACTCAGACGAGTGGTGTGTTATTTGTTGATGCCGAAGTAATTGCCATTGTACCACATATTTTAACTGCGCGCAAGCACTAAAGAACCCTAACCAACCTCATGCTCAAGTTCCTACGGATTGTACTAAGTCTATCAGGCTCTGTCACTTGGACACTATCTCTTGATGTGTCTCGATAGAAAGTCTGAGATTGAATACAGTGGCGCCACCAAATACGCTGGAGGTTTATTGGTTCGCTATGGAGCCGCTTGGAGCGCTAGCTGCGGCCATATGGACCCCTATTTTCACACCAGTTTTCCAAGGCATTTGTATGACGTAATCAAGCTTTACTTGACGTTTACGGCCTTATTTTGCGGTGTTTGAACGTCATATTGCGTCTGGTGATAGTCTACCATTAGCTGTCGACCTGATTGGTTGGGCAGTACGAACAAACGTCAGGAAAGGTACAAATTTCGGCGATTTCTAAATCTATTTTTAGACATTTTCTTGGGGAGGTCAGACGGGGGTCTGGGCGGTAGATAAAGTGGTGTTTAAAACCTTTGTAAACCTTACTAACAAATGTAAATATGTACATGGACAATGTTGTCAATAGCTATTGGGAGCTATTTTATGTAATGCGCACGATTAGACACGATTTTAAAGCAGTTACCGGTCAGGAGTTGAGAAGTCATTATCCTTGCGATTCCGTGACCTGATCATCGCGGAGGAACTATTTCTTAGGCTAATATGCATGCGCGATGTAGTTCGTAATGTACCGGTACTTTATCCCGTACTTTTATAGGCCTACAATCGCAACGTTTTCGTCAGTCTTTGCTACAAAAAGTGTTTCTTCTTTTGATACATTATCTACATTGACGTTGGGGAGGTTGGGGCGCATCTTTTGCCGAAATTTGAACACAGGAACTTTCCAGCGCCGCCTGACATTATCCAAACAATACATACATGCATATCAGCGCCACGCAGAGTGCATAGTCGCTATGGCCGAGTGGCAAAGCTGCCTGCCCCCAAAACAGAAGGTCTCGGGTTCGATACCCGGAGCGTGTAAATTTTCTTTTCCTTGACTAATTTTTTTTGTTTCTTCTCTTACCTTTCTGGATTTTTTTCGTGTATTTGAATGATCTTGCGTTTTATTTCGCATGGGAATGCATGTAAAACATGTACATGTATTAGGCCTATCCAGTCATCATTACAGTCATCATCCTCCACATTCCTTAATTCCTGCCGTCTCCCCAACCATGCTTATTCGACATAGCGAACCCCTGTAGCCACCCGGCTTGTTATGTTCTGGAGGTGTTTCGAAGGGCGTTTGCACTTCTGTAGACCACCATGGTGCGGCGCTGTTGTTTTTGTTCATGGAGTTCAGCTTTAATCTTAGTTTATGTCAAGGTGGACATTTCAGCAAAGCGAAAGCCATCAGCTCAAGGCGTTCTAAAGGCCCGTTTCCACTTGAGCGTTTTACGCCGCGTTTTGACGCTTCGCCCATTGTTTGGAAGCAGAGCGGCGGAAAAATAACAAAAGATTTGACGCATCACGCGGCGTAAAACGCTCTAGTGGAAACGGGCCTTTACAGCTGTCTGACAATGGGGATGGCGCATTTTTTTATCCCGACAGGTCGGCGCTGCGAGCGATGTGACCTGAGCGACGTCGTTGACGTCATTTTAGGTGTTGACGTTGCGTCATGAGAAAATGACCTGTACATTTTTCTACAGGAATAATGACACAAAAACATTGCTATTATCGCCATCGTATCTCTTATTTTAAGAAAAAACGTAATGAGACTAAAAGAAAATTTCATCTGCTACACAATTTTAAAATTTCATTAATTTCGACAGGCCTAAATCTGCAGTTGGACCGGGTGCTATATGGATCCAAAGAGAGTGAACACGTGGAAGTCGCGCAATAATGCATTTTTTATGGAATATCCAAGATGGCGGCGATCGATCCTGTGTAAGACACTTCGGCTGGCACGACCAATTCGCTTTTTTAATGTAAGCTAAACTAGCCTGGTTCACGCTTACGAAAAAACGGCACAGTAAAAGAAATGAAGCAATCGCTTCCTTACGCGGCGATATCAATTGAAAATGGTGTTCAACTTACCCGCTGAAGAGCATGGTATGATCGTGGCTCGGCAGGCTGCTTATTTTGTCTTGCCGCCATATCCCCAAAGCACTTAATGAATCGCCTGCTCGCAGTACACCATCATTTTCGTAATTTGAGGTTACACCTGATTTGTATGCATTCTAGGAGAAAGGAAAAATATACGATCGCTTGAATCTTTTCACCTTCGTAAGCCTGTACAGTCTTGTTAAAAAGTGTAAAACAGTGATATTCCGCCCTATTCTGCTGAGCTGCCAATGGTCATTTATGGGTAAGATTGCCATATTATACACAAAAAAACATGATGCTTAAATGATGAAATACCAGGTTTAGGATTTGTGGCAAATTATCATGAATTTCAAAATATCAAGGGAAAACACAATTTTTAGAATCCAACATTTTCATTTCAAAATTAGCTTGATATTATTAGACTTTCGTCAAATTCTCCGTCTATTGAAGTGAAAATGATGGCATAATCAGCATGACCTTTTATGTTACCATGATGAGTGACTTTGACGAGGGAAAAATATGGGAACTACCGAATTTTGCAAAATATCGATTTTCATAAAAACCGATGATATTCTGATGTATATCCGGAAAATGACAAATGATTTTTTAAAAGTTTCTTCACAGAAATTCATAGGATCGATTGGGGAATGATATCACTTTGATTTTAAATTCAAAATTCCGAATTTTGAAAAATGATTTTTTTCTTGATACTTTGCAGTCATGATATTTTAGTGATATTTTGCCAGAAACTCTCAATTTTGTATGTGATCTTTTAACAACATTATAGGGCATACATGTAACATAACACTTGTTGAGGTTGAAACCATCCATATTAGCTGAGAAATCTGCTGTCTTTTTACTTTTTAACAAGACTGTACATGGTCACCTGCTTTTGAAGTCATATTGGTGAGCTGGCCTTCTCACCACTAAGTCATCACACTTTCAGCATTGTTCAACTACCGATTTTTCGCCCTATTCCTTTCACGTAATCTATTCACTATTTTAATAGTGAAAAATACGCACACGATGTGACCAACACATGCATCGCACTGCCCTATAGATCCCGTCTCGTTGCCCCAGGCACAGTAATGCGAATTGCATATTCAAATCATTTTGGGGTCAAAGTTTCTCCCGAATAAAGTAACTTGAATTATTTCATCGGTTTGGAGATTTCTGTGCGATTTTTTGAGAAATTTTCGAGGTTATTTTTGAGGACGCCTTCTGATTGCTCATATTGAATCACATGATCTCAGCGGCACACAATGATGGCCGCCATCCTTTTCATCACTTGAGATGTTCGACGCGCTGTTGTCATAACATTACTACCCTTTATCGTGTAATGTAAGGTACATTTACCACACACTTCAACTTCTTTTATGTAGCAGCAGTCTCCATGCCAAACTGATAACTTAGATCATTCAAATACGTAGGTTCGTTGCCGAGTAGTCCACTCGCCAGCACTTTGGTGTACATCGATCGTGTGCGTATGTATGAACAAAGTCAAAATCACCATGAACTTCATGACGCTAAACGGGAGAGGCGCCGTCTAGAAAGACTCTGGCTTAAGAGTGGACTGGAAGTCCACCGTCAGATGTACCGATCTCATTATATGTATATCTATTGTAAGGTGCCCTTGAGCACTCTGGTGATAATGGCACTTTAATATACGGCAATAATAATAATAATAATAATAATAAACACGTAGGGCCATATTCATAAAGGGTGTTTAGCCTAATCAGCGTACAAATTCTGCATTACACAGGTTAAAGGCCTATAGAAAACTATTGTCTGATGTCTGTATGGTGCTTCGCCAGAGGCGTGTACCCGCAGGTTAATCACCGACATGCGTCCAACTGTCCTGCGTTTAAGTCCAAGAGGACAAAGGAAATGTTGAACGATCAGGCAGGCTTGTCTAGAATTGGTCCAACACTTTTTTTTGTCCTCACACACTGAGACGCAGGAACGTTAAGGCCTCCATACACTGTATGACAAAAGTCGAAATTAGTCACTGCTATGGTCAGTTCGACAACACTTGATCTGGTGACATGTTGAAATACTCCACAAAAGTGTCAGGAGATTTTAACATTTGTGGAAGGTTTCCACAAAAAGTATTTTGGAAGGGACAATTGTAGCGACTAATTTTGACTTTTGTCATTCAGTGTATGGAGGCCTTTAGACGCGTGTGATCATCTTGTGGGTAAGTGCCGGAGATCAGGCAGCATACAGCATACAGAAGGCAGAACAATAGTATTCTAGGCCTTTAACCTGTGTAATGCAGAATTTGTACGCTGATTAAGGGCAAGCCATCGTTTGACATTTTCATATTGCTTGAATTGAGGCCCCTATGAGAAAAGCAATAAAGACACCTCCAGTTGACTGCTTTTATGGCCCAATGTGATCACTGTGCTTTATAGAAACAGAAAATGAGCAAAGTCCCAAGAATTACAGCTTAATTACATTACATAATCAATAACAAAGAAATTCACCAAACATGAAAAACAGGTACAATTTTCTTGGAGAAGGAGCGTGTAAATGACACATTGAAGGTGTGACAACAATGTCACAAACACATAGAACCTGGGGTGGCGAGGGTGTCCTGACATGCGCTTCATGTGAACCATACACGCTCAGTACAAAAAGGACAACCAGGAAGTAAAATCCAAATCCAATATGGCCGCCCTGTTTTGGAAAATCTTGCAGCAATCATGGAATTCGCATGCCGAGTACTCTATACCCGTTGAAAATACAGTAGAATCCGCGTAAGTCGTCACTCTCGGGACCAAGGTTTTTGTGACGACTTAGAGTTATGACGACTATCGCATACGAGGTGTAAGTCGTCAAAATGACGACTTACGTGTAAGTCATCATTTTTGACGACTTGTGATTGTATGTCGGCAAAATGACGACGTAAGATTACACAGCACATGTATCATTCGGCGAAGTGCTCCGCAACAACGCCCTGCTTCTGTATCTCTCTATGTCTGGGTTGAAAGCTTTCTCTTTGGAGCAGTTGCATTGACCGTTGCCGTGTTGCCGCACCACGCCAACCAACGTCAAATCTAGCACGTATCACACGCGATTACAATGTACAGCAAACACTAGTACAGCTGGCCGGTGTGACAGAATCTATTGCCCCCACCTTCCTGATGTACCCCTGCATTGTTTGTCGGAGGATTAGGGGGCCTTTGTCTCTCTAGAGTCTAATTGAGCTGCCCCTTAATGCGTACATGTATTGTTGGTGGACATCACATGTCGGGGACATTAGATTCTATAAACATCGGGTTTTCCTATCGTCAATGATTCAGCGAAGTAGCTAAAGCTTGTGACGTCAACTGCCCGTGAAGGAAACCCGTGACGACTTAGAGACATGAATTACCTGCAATTTCTGTTACACGGGACCCGTCAAAGTGCGACGACTTAGGCGTTTTGACGACTTACATTTGACGACTTAGAAATCGTTTTTTAATGGAAATAACGTTACACAAAATCGGGACTTTCTTTTTGCCGACGAGTTGCGAAAAATCCGACTTAGGCGGTGACGACTTATGCGGATTCTACTGTATTGCTATCAAAATGGGTGGACTAAGTAGAACAAAACTCGAACTTTATGATCCACATGTCGTTTGATCTTCAAAATGTAACATTTCCTGGGAAAGTGTACCGATTACTTGTCTTTTGTTTCAACTTATCAGCTAATTAGTTCGTTCCAAGATGCGTCTCATTCAATTCCTTTTGACTTATAGACCCCAGAGGTGCCTTCATTTCCGTCATACAACTTGTACTTTTATGGTATTTTGACATCTTTTATTTACGACGCCTGACCACATTTCAAAAATTCACAACAATGGCTCGCCCTTAAGCTAAACACCCTTTATGAATATGGCCCGTAGCGTGCCGCTTTATGCACGCCTGGTTCCTGTGGCCATCGAATGGTGGCACTGATTGATATTCACAATGCCATCTGGACTCGGCCAGTGAACCAGGCTAACATCCTGTGCCTGGGGCAAGGAGACAGGATCTAGAACAGTGCGATGCATGTGTCGGTCACATCGTGTTCGTATTTTTCATATCATCATGATGCATGCTCGGGTCGTGGTTCTTTTGTACTGTACACTAGCCACACTTTCATCCACCTCAAAGGGAATTAGGCCTACTCTGCCTGAATTCCCCCTAAGACAGCGAACCATTATTTCCGTTGGGCCTGTTTTTACTTAGCAAGGAATAAATTCGTTATTAGATGCGCTTGGAGTACAGAAAAAGCCGCGTGCCCGTGCTTAATCTGCTTCCATTACAAGATGTCCGTATTTAATAAGTCCGGTTTTCAATAAGTCCGCATCTATTAAGCTCGGATAGCATAGCCGAGTATACTCTAGAACCGGATCAACATAGGTGTTTTCTCTAGTGGAATGGCAATAAGTCCGGGTCTAATTGTAGTACGTATTACGATCGGCGACAGTGGCGTAAGATCTCTTGCGACATTGCGCATGCAAAAAAGTACCAGAACAATATACGCGATTCACTCCACGTATCGCCATCTGTAGCCGAACCTACTAACCTGAAGCCCTGCCGTCAAATATCCGGTCTTATGCGGATAGACACCGGTATTATTAAAACCGGGTTTAAAAGCTGTAGTGGAAGCGCAGCTATTGTTTCAATTTAGTCCAAGATATTACTGTACAGTATCTGATGTAAGCCCACAGAGTCAAATAAATTTCTTTAGTGACCGATATGTAGCCTAAATCGATATGTTTGAAGGTTGGAATATTACTCACGTCCAGAAAGAAAAAGCCCGTAAGTTTAACGGTTATTTGGAAGTCAGATTTGATGTTCGCATATCGTAGATCCACCTATGAAAAAAGAGGGAGGTCACTAACAGGTAAAAATTTACGGAACTCGAAAATTTCTTCTCGCCAGCAGACGATAGCTACATTGGCTAGCGATTGTGATGAATTCTGCAAATGTACTCATTCAGAGTTGATCATATGATTCCTAAAACAGAAGTTTCTTTGTCCTGATCTCACAACCTACCCCTACAACCAACTGTGAATAGTATTCCTTAACTTTATCAACTGACGAAAATCTGAAAGAAAGACCAGTCCGCTTAGAAATTTACTCTAACCTCTTCGATGTAAAACCGCTTCCAAATATTCCAGCCAGCCAAGATTGACAGAGGGCTAATCAACAGAAGTGGCCAATAAATGAGCTGCACCATGTCTGCAAGGCCTAGTACCACCCACTATTTATGATCTTTTTGAGGGTATTGTGTCCTGGGCAATGATCACCAACCAAGTCGTGACAACCTCAGTTCATCATGTAATATTCTGTGGGTTGAGGACTACTGATGTAATGCGTCTTCTGCACCCCATTGTGTGTCATTGGTAATTGTACAGCTAGTGGTGACGTGCCATCAAGGTCACAACTGTGGTCAATTTCTTCAAATTTCTTGCACCAGGAACCCCATTTTCCTATAAAAGAGACAGGAGTTGTCCTTCCTACTTAACTTACTACCAAGCCACATCAACTCACACAATAGGTCTTGAATAAGCAAGCAGAAGTTCGTGACGTGGCTAGCAGAATACCCGGCCGATCAGAGAGTATTGCATGTTCCCTTCTCACTGCATAAAGGCGGTGACAGACTGACGCGTAAGCAACGCGTCGGGAAGCGTTCAACCAATCAAGGAGGCGGTAACACGGACCAAAACACCTACCGAAGAATCTGATTGGCGGAACTCCTGCAGGACGCACTGCGTACCCGCCAGTCTGTCACCGCCTTCACACTTGGAGGCGGTCTTGAACCAAGTTTAACTTAATGAACCAGTTTTACATCGAAGAGGTTAGAGTATGTTTGATAATACAATTTACTGCAGCACAGTGTCAAGGTTGTGGCCTGTGCAACCCAGATCAAGCTCCGCTTCCTGAAATTACAGTCCGGTAGCCATTAGGGTGCACATGACAAGGCATTCACATGAACCATCTCTCTGCTCGCTTGGTAGCCCTTTAGATCTGGGGGAGAGACGGCGTATTGAGGTGAAGAGACTTTACCACTAGCGTCTCACGCCGACAATTGCGGTTGGACCTGGGATCTGGGAGCTAGCCAGACTGAAGCTCTAGCCACGGCGGTTCCCAATTGGCATATAAAAACACATGGATTGTTCAACCCTCTGCAGTATACCTGTAAAGATGCTTTTTATCTTCTCGCATATCGCCAAATCTTGCAAACTAATGCCCCAATCAGACTGAGCTAGTTCTCAGTACGTTCTTGAAAATTTTGCCGAACGGGCTCAAACTGTTTGCGAAGGCTGTTTTGAGAACTACTTCAGTGTGACAGGCCCTCAACAGGGGGGATCTAGGATTTGTCAAGGGCGGGTGTTCAATCCATCCAAAAGGGGCACCTAAGGAGGGGGCGAAGCCCCCAACACGCGCGCCGGAGGCGCGCGCTGACGGGGGTCTGGGGGCCTCCCCCAGAAAATTTGAAAATCTAGACGCTCTCAGATGCATTTTCCCGGCATTTCAGGGCAGAACAAGTTGTGTGATAAATGTGCTTTTATGACATGAGTGGCGTCGAGGATTTTACTTATAGTCAAAATGGACAACAAAGTGGAGGATACGTACGTCAAAACTAAGATTGTATTGTATTTGTATTTCATTTTTCCGTCAGGGCCGACGCTATAGCATTATTGGCCCTGGTAAGTACGGAGGAGGCCATCGCAAGCTACTCATGTTCCTCACTTGGATGGGGTATTTTACTTGCCCTTGCAAAGACACAAGGTACAAGGCACCACGGCTTACTGTCCCATGCGACGGACGTGAAGAGCCGGGAATGAAATCCCATATGGCCCGGGCTGGATTCGAACCCGGGACCTGTCGCTTGCTAAGAGGACGTGATAACCACTAGGCTATCAGGCTCCTCCGTGTTAGAAATATTGTACTGTTTGCACAGCAACTTGCTGTGCAATAGTCACGGCGTTTCAAAAATGCAGCTTAGACAAGTGATAGGCCAGGAAGACAAGCAGCACAATGTGCCATTGTCGCCTGATGCCCAGTAGAGCTCCTAATGGACACTATGAGGCAATTAAAACACCCAGTTCAGCTAAAAACAACACATTTTGAAAACATGCACTCTTCAAAAAAAGGGCACCCTAAAGCAAAAGGGCGGGTGTCCGGACACCCTGGACACCCCCCCCCCCTGGATCCGCCCCTGCTCAAGGTGACCTAAAAAAAACCAGGAGAAAGGAGTGCCCACACCTTCGAACTTTTCGCATCATTTCAGCCTAAACTAGAGACCGAATGCCATCTTGTTGGTTACTTACCTCTTATACGCCTCGTAATCAACGACAACTAGTAACTCGACTGTGTAGAGGGGTTTATCAGCACGTTTGTAGATGGTAATGTTTGGTTCCGACCTCTTGTTGACAATGACTGGATCGTCACGTCCGGATCGCTTGTCTATTGCTGACTGCTCAGTATACCCCAAACCTAGAACATAAACAGCAGGAAATTAAAAAAATTCAGATGCGAAATTTGGCAGGTGTAAAATCACTTTTGATATATGGTACATAAACTAGAAAACTGCAGCAAATAAATTCGCGATGATCACCACGGGGACATGTGTGATGGGGTCAGCTGGGGTTATTTAGGCCTATTCGATTTCCAGCTGTGGATTCCCTATTGTTCACTGGTTGAAAAACAAAGGATGTGCGCCTTCGCAAAGAAGCGACGGCTTCGTGGTGATTTGGTGCAGCCGTTTGCTTAGAACTGCGTCCCAATCGCGAAAAATTGGCGGACAAAGATAGAATTCGTGCGAAATCAATAAAGGAGCACCGCGGCGTACGTGCTGTTCATAACAACAGGGAGGAATGAAGCCGCAAAACAAGGTATACATGTATATGTACATTCTACAGACCAAGAAGGCAAATAGACCAGGAGCGGTCAAACCTCCATCATGCAAGCCCAGGAACGGCCAGTACAGTAAGTTGAATTTACATGACCGCTGGGCAGCACGGGACGCTAGCTTCTGATCAGGTCTGCCTGGGATAAAACGTGACGGAATCGGATATTTACCACCGTCATCAATGTATCGTCTGTCGATCTTTCTTCTGATCATCGTATGCTCCACTTTTCCATCAACGGAGCGTTTTATGGATGCATCATTTTCCTCGACGACCGGTTCCAGGAGGATCTCATAGTCTCCGTCATCAAGAATGCCACGCTGCAATAACAAATCTTTGGAGCTGTTTTCTTTATGTCATCCTCAATTATGAAGAATGGAGGGGTTGTTTTAAAACAACCGAGACGTAGAAATTCAATTAAGAAGAATGAAGGGGTTGTTTTAAAACAACCGAGACGTAGAAATTCAATTAAGAAGAATGGAGGGGTTGTTTTAAAACAACCGAGACGTAGAAATTCCAATTACCAATAGACTGGTGGGAGAAACCAATCTTGTCATTTATGGTGTAAATCCAACCGTTCAAAAGTTAGTTGTACATCCGTTCTCATTCTCCTGTACAAAGTTCAGTTCTTCATGTTCTTGCGGTAAACGATAAAGTTTAAAAAGCGCGTAAAAATTTTTCCCCAAGTGGAATTGGTGGGGATGTTTACTATGTGATTGAGGAGTCTTCAACAGACATAGGGGCACATGTTTCATTTATGTTTTAATTTTTTCTGGGTTTAACCCTTCTCCTATCAGTCTACAACAAGAGCAACGCAGAGTGTGACGTATGCCACCGACTGGTATGTTGTTGTGGGCATGGCCCAGATGGTACACTTGGGGGAAGCGGTGGTGCTGGTTATTAGGCCCTAAAAGAAACTTCCTCCTAGACACAATGCTAGAGGCAAACAGTCCAAAAAAAGTCAAGTTGATAACCAGTATACCCGCCATCTTGGATGTTCAGTAGATAATGCCACTGATCAGTAACCCTGCCCTCAGAGGGACAAACCCTCACGAAATATTTCAGGTTGATCGTCCAAAGCGTTGTCAAACCGTTGGAAACCGATTTCAAGATGGCCGCCATCTTGGATGGCCGGCGGTGGTGAAAGAACTGAAAGAAAAGAGTTTTATAAATTATAATTTATAAAACTCTTTTCTTTCAGCATTACACTAATTACGTACACTCCGTTTGCTGTCAGGTCTAGCAACCAATTTATGGGGCTTGGACCTTATTCATCCTTAATCGTCCTGTTTGTACAGGATTCGTCAGATCTACATGTACACTCTTGGTCATAAGCAAATCCGCACCAGATATTCTTGAATTACGAAATAATTACTCATTATTTTTTCCCAATTTTTGGACAGGTGAAAGCCACATGCACTGTCTAACACATCCCGTTTCAATTTTTCAAATCGACGAACACTCCTGTCTTCCACAGCAGTTCAAAGAGGGCAGGGTAGTTTTGAGGTTTCACCGCTGAAGTTTTCATCAAACTTTTCACCTGCACAACCTTCAGCCTTGGTCACTAAGTGACACACCAGAGAAAATGTTTCAAAAATATATCACGATCTCGCCAAAAATGCATTTTTGTCCAATATTTCACCACTTGCTTGGCAACCCAGTGAACTCAACTATGAGATGCCCCCTCGCCATACTATGCAAACGGGACATTGTATTGCGTTTTGGTGGCCAGGCATTTTGAATTGAACTTTGAAAGCATGAAATTCATCTGTTTGCAAGGTGTTGGTGTTACCCCAACCACGGTGATTTTGAATAACAATTCGCCTGTTCAACAACCAACATTCAATTCAGGGCATTGATTGGGGACATGTCTAAGGGACCATCTCATAGTTGGGTTCACTGGTTGCCAAGCATGTGCTGCGATTTTGGACAAAAATGCAATGTTTGGCTAGACCTTGATATATTTTTGGAAACTTTTCACTGGACTGTTGCTTAATGACCAAGGCTGAAGGTTGTGCAGGTGAAAAATTTGATGAAAACTTCAGTTGGTGAAACCTCCAAACCCCCTGCCCTCTTTGAATTGCTGTGGAAGACAGGGATGTTGGTCGATTTGAATAATTGAAGCGGGATGTGTTAGACAGTGCATGTGGCTTTCAAATGTCCAAAATTGGAAAAAAAATAATTATTAGTTATCGAGTAAATCAAGAATGTCTGGTGCGGATTTACTTTTGACCGAGAGTGTATATTTGGGATTCAGCTCAGTCTTTTCTGGTCTCTCCAACTGAAAAGTGCCTGAGGAAGACCCCTGTTGGGGTCAAAAGTTCGTAAGATTCTGGAAGTTGACTTCTTGATATTTGGCATTGCTTAGTGCATTAGTATTGCAAAATTCAAGTAAATGCATTTGTTAGTCTTTATTCATATGACCCAATGTGTCACGATTGATATGAAAAAAGATTTCGTAAAAGAATGTTGTTTCTTGATATAATATTCTTACAATGTTCCTCCTGTATAGGCCACTTTTGCTTCGTTTGCTTTTCACGAGGAAGGCTCCTCCGTTTTCAACATCTTGGTATGCTTTCGAGTCCTGAAGTAGCGAGAATAATAATTCGAATGTCATTTTCCTGGTATCTGTTTTATATCCAATGCATTTCCTTCTCTAGTCATGATAGAGGATTCTCGTTACACTTATATGCCAAAGACAGATTTGCTTACTTGGTAATTAACATCATATATGACGTGGCAAACGGTCCAACCCGTCTAGATAAAAACAATACATGTACAGTCATGGACATAAATTTATCTCCACCTGATACCTTGTATATTTCAAATACTACTGGTCCAACTTTTAACACGGTTTATTCCACATGAAAGTACATCTTGTTGGTCATATTTCTGCATCAAAATTTTGAAATTTGGAAATGTCGCAATTATGTAATAGCTCATCAGAAAAAATCTTAAAAATCAAAATTTTTAGTATGTAACTTTTTGTGATTTTTGTGTTGCAGTTTTGATAGATACTGGAACGTCCTAAGGATTTTGGGCTTTGTTTCATCAAAATATGTCGAGTGGTTGCTGAGATATTTTAGATTATCAAATTTTGGTAATTTGAGATTTTCATGTTTTTCAGGAAAGTTTGATGCCATTAGATAAAGCTAACCTCAGAATATGGATTTTGGAACTTTTTTGCGTTATCTAGGCAGAAATATTGCAAATTTTCAAAGTATCAAAATGTTGATATTTTGAAAAATATGCTTAAACTACTAGCCAGTTCACGCTGAAAGTTCCAAAACTTCGTTCTTCTACGTTTTTAGGTGAGCTCTGTCTACTAATACATGTATAAAAATTCTGTGAACAATAGGAAATTTTCAAAATTATCGACATTTTGATGTTCTCAAATATCGCAGCAACCACTCAACAGATTTTGATGAAACAAAGCCAAAAATCCTCAGAAAGTTCCACTCTACCATAACTGCAACAAAATTTACAAGCTACATAATAAAAATGTTGATTTTTAAGATTTTTCTGGTGAGCTATAACATAATTACGACATTTCCAAATTTCAAAATTCTGATGCAGAGATATGACCGACAAGATGTACTTTCATGTGGAACAACCGTGCTAAAATTGGCCCAGTCGTATTTGAAATATTCAAGGTATCAGGTGTGGATAAATTTATGTCCATGACTGTACATGTATAGCCAGTACGTCAGCCAGTAGTTCGAGACCTCAATAATTTTAAAGCTTACGGGCATGAACAAAAACACCGCAGAGCATGACGTTGATGAACGTCAAATGAGTGTTGTATTATTTTTGAATGTATAAATATTTTCAACTGGTGCTTGGTTATACCATAAATTTCAACGAGAAGAATGGTGACCGACTTTACACTCGGTTCGGAAAGAACCCAATACCTTCATGCTGCAGACGTCATTGGACGCCATCTGTTGATGTTAGCCTACTCCATTGACAGAGCCAGGGTGAATACAGTTGCGCCACCAAATAGGCTGGTAGTCTATCATGTTCTGGAGGTACTTTGAAAGTGCCTTATGGTCGTTTCTGTTTCTCTTGACTACCACCGTGGCGTGGTGGTCTTTTTTCAAAGCTGGAATCTTCTGTTTGTTTTCATGCAGGTCAGCTTTAAGGAACGTTCTAAAATACGGCCCCATGTATTTGCATATATAGTGCATAGTAGCCTACGTCAATTTCTAATCCATCGACCGAGAAGCATATATGAAAAAGTGCTCAAATCGGGCCCAATAATCATCACTCAGGGACTAGCCCCATTTGAACAAAAAAAAAGAAATCTGTACGTTCGGGTTTCATTTCCGAATAAGGCAATACATATGCAGACTGTTTTTATATTCAAAACAAAAATTATACTAATGCAGCTACCAATATTGACCCATCGATACGAGATGATACAGCAGATGGTGACTGTCATCATTTTCACATCTGCCGGATATTGAGGATGAGGTGATGGGATTCACTTCAATGTAAACTTGGGTTGTTTGTCTGATATTTGGATTTAACTTTGGTAATTCAGCCAACGTCAATACTGCAAGAAATTATCTTTCCCACCGCGGTGGAAATCATTTTCACCGCGGTGGTAATATTATCACCGCGGTGGGAACTTCTGAAAATTTTACAAACCCCAAGAAAAAAATTATCGAATTGAAAAAAAATTGCAAATGTAAATATTTTTCATCAATGAGCTCTATGGGCCACCGTAAGGAACAGTTTGTCAAGGTATGTTAGACAGTAACTAGAACTTTGAAATTTGCTTGGCAGCAAATTTGATGGTCCCTACATTGCAGAGCATTGAGAGAGAAGCATGATGAAATAGGATCTGTATGAATGGAAGGAAGACGTGTTTGAATAACGAAAATATTTATTTGGTATCAATTGGTTAATTTAATAGACCTGATAGAGAACATGATTGATCTGGTGGCAGGTGGATTGTCTACATAGAATTTCCCTGCTTGCATGATATGAGCAATTTCAATGATCTACATTGCGTTCTCTCCATCTTTGCAGCTAATTTTCTTTTTGTTACTGACTTTGATAACCTTTAATTGTGTCAGTGGTGGCTTTATCAGGAAGCATATTGTTGCCAGGGCTTTAGTCAAGTTTCAGGTGGTGCCGCATGCCATACTGGAAAGAGAACGATTGTGAAATGGCATTAGAGAGATAAGCAGTTGTAGCATAAATGGATGGATACAGTGAATGGCAAAGTCACTGTCCAGAATGAATTACACTACTCTCCATAACTTTGGGAACACACATGTTAACAGGTTTTCAATATTGTAACATATTCTGCTGCCTTCTGTATCCACGGGATGAACTTGTCACAAACTTGGTTAAGTTATCTTCTCCTGACATTTTACTCACTAATAAGATCATTTGTGCCCATCAGGGATGTTTGTAAAAATAATAACTTTGAATATAGAGGTGTGTATGGAGGTGTTCACTATGAGGAGGGTCCGGGTGGTGGGTGCCAAAGAACAACCCAACTCTCACATACTTTATGAATGTTCATTATACCAATAAACATCAAGCTTCAGGGTAAGGGTGGCTCAGAAAGGCGGGCCCTACCCCTGTAAAAGCCGCAATACAGCTAGGGGAGGAGCCGCAATCATCATAGCCGTTTAATATATAAATATCACATCTGTAAGTATTTTTCTCTTTGGCATCTTGGCAGCTGTCTCTGATTATGAATGAATGATTGATTCAAAGTCTGCCATAATCATGATTATAAAGGTAACCAAAGAGAAATTCACAAATCTATCATCTCAATGATCCTAAGATAGCAGTGGCCAGTGTAGTGAACACCAATGACAAATATCATTTTATTGAGCCTAATAAAGATAGCCATGATCAGTGACCATCATTCACAACTTCACACTAATTGATCAGAACAATTCAGGATTCACACCTTAGAACAATATATTAACACCTTAGCTCTAGCTGTCTAACCAAAACCAAAATCTAATTGGGGTAAATATACAAGTGCAGTCATGCATATGTGCTTGTTAACATCAAAAATGTTGACAGCTTGGTTTTTGGCATTCACTATTGAGAGGTAAAATGTAATTTTGGGACCAGAACAAGTGTTCAGTGTTCACTATGTGGAGGTGTTCACAAATTGGAGGTTCTAGTTAATGGTTAATGCAAAGAAATAGTTGGGACCGAAAATGAATGTCCGTTATTGAGGGGTTGTTCACTATTCGGAGGTGTTCACTAACAGAGGTTTTACTGTGCTTCACAAAATTTGTTACCATATCACACAAACATTTTCATTTCTTTTACATGATAATAAGCAAGAAGTCAATCTCCAGAATTCACGAATTTTCGACCCCAACTGGGGTCTTTTTCAAGTGGAACTTTACAATCTGAAACTCTAGATATAGAAAGAGAGTCTCAATCCGAAAGGTGCCATTTATGATTCACTGACTGGTAGCATAATGGCAACGAGATAATTTAAAGGCATTTATCATTTTGATAATTTGCCATTATCTTGATATTTTCAACATAATTACAGAATTATATGATATTGAACCACCGAGATCTCAGTTACGTTGATACCAATGTGCCACATAGATATCAGAGTGTCTTGATACCTTTCAGTGTCCCTTTGTGTTAATTTCATAATATCAAAATCAGTATAATCAAGGGGGAACTGATATTCCATCACATTTCGAATATTCGTGTTGGTATGAGTTTCAAACCTTCAGTAATTTATATTGCACGGTCTTGAGCTATAAAAAACAAATGCCATTGAAAAATCTCTGTGTGATGAGGTGGCAGATTAAAATATCAACAAAATATCAACTTTCAACCTTTTTGTTAGCTCACCGTGGTGAGCTTATACAATG